>JBAIZL010000001.1:34929492-34961992 GCA_036971475.1 Prosapia bicincta
TGTACATATTGCAAATCAAAATATAAAGTTGCAAAATAGAATATATATATATATATATATATATATATATATATATATATATATATATATATATATTATTGTGTAATAATAAAGAACACAAATCAAAATACAAATACAAGAATTATAATTGAATTTACAATTCAAAGCTTTTCGTTGGCTAACAGTACCAACATCATCAGGAATATTAAACAATTAAAATTAACATATGTGCAAATTATATCAAATAAATAGCTATGATAAATCAATTACAATGTTGTTAAAAAAATGTTTTATTTTGCTGCCCTAAACTTTATTACAATAATCACATTCTAATTTATATGCACCGTTTTTTTCATGCATATTAATAATATTATTATTATTCATTATATTTATTAATTTATTATTAGTATTATATGCGAATTTTATGTTGCTACCTTTAAACAATTTTGTGATATTTTTTATTTCATTACCAAAAAATGTAAATGAAGTCCATATGACATTTTCATCATTATTTTGTAAATTAGATTATTATTTTGTTTCTTTAAAATATTATAATTAAGTTTATCAAAAGTTTTCTTTTTATAGCCATTCTCAATTGCAATTTGATAGATAATGTTTTTCTCTCTTATCTTGTTTTCATTATTCATAGGTATTTTATGTAAGCTATATAATAAATTGTATAATGCAGCCATTTTTGGATTATACGGATGGTTAGAAATATTAGGTATAATTTGGTTAGTATGTGTCGGTTTACGATATATGTTAAATTCAAATTCATTAATATGTCTTATAATTTTTATATCTAGAAAGTTGATGTTATTATTTTCCTCCATTTCATAAGTAAAATTAATATTTTTATTTATCATATTTATTGTATCTAAAATAGTTATTAAGTTTATACCATTATTATTAGATACATACAAACCATCATCTACATATCTAAACCAATAACCGTTTTTATCAAATGTCTGTATAATTTTATTTATTTTATCATCTATATATTGTAAAAATATTTCAGATATTATATTCGATAACCGAGAACCCATGGCAAGACCATCTTTCTGTTTGGAAATTTTATTATTATATGAAAAATAATTTTGATTTAATATTATTTTTAATGTATTTATAATTTCTAATATTTATTTTCTATCTTTTTCATTTTGCACTAATCTAGATTTTATAATATTGAGAGTCTCTTTTATAGGAATATTTGTGTACATATTTTTTTATATCTAATGATATTAATTTTGTTTTATTATCAATATTAATTATTTTAATTTTTCAATAAGGTTAATAGAATTACTTATGGTATGATTATTATTTAGTTTCATTTTATCTTTAAGAATAGATGTTATGATTTTAGATATTTTATAAGAAGGGGCATTCATAAAATTTACTAATGGTCTAATTGGTTTCTCAATTTTGTGTAATTTAATAAGTCCATTCATTATTGGAATTTTTGGATTATCGTTCATATTATATTTATTAAATAATTTATAAGAAGATTTTATATATATATATATATATATATATATATATATATATATATATATATATATATAAGTGCCTTCATTTTCGAGAGTTATCACGAAACAGTTGACGCTCGAAAATAAAGACACGTAATTAAAGTGTACGAAAGTTAACTAGCATATATACCAAATAAGATTCTTGTTTAAGTACATAAAGTGAAAGTGATAAGTGAATACAGGAAAACAGCGTTGCTAAGTTTTATATACAAATTGGGAGATTATGAACTATCGGTAGGAACTGAAAATAATTAATATTTAAATTTAATGAATCAATTAATATTTGAAAAATCTGTATTAACATCAAGTGTAATCATCTACAATTTTTAAAAGACCATTATTTGAACTTTAATGATAAATTGAAATTATTTTATTAACGACTTAAAATTTAAACTATATATATAAATATCTATAGGCAGAGAGTGAACTAATAGTAAGATTTGCATATACGTAGATTTATGGTGAAGCAATAGAACAAAGCAGGAAGGACAAGAGCTGTGGGAAATCAAAACTGAAGAAAAATAATCATTGCTTTGTAGTTTTAATGCAAAAATCTCGGGTTATATTACGATAAGAAAAATCAAAATAACCGCGACTGGGAAAATGAAAAGACCTACTGGGATCATATCACCTCCTGTGTAAGATCTTCTCTCTCTCCCCCTACCTCCCTCCCCCTACCTCCCTCCCTACCTATACCCCTGTACCAAAGTATAGCAATAATATGTTTGTATAAAACAGTGTTGTATTCGCGTTCATTGAGTTTTAGATCATATCAGAAGTTCGGAAATAGATGCCGCCATCTCCGGCGTTATTTTTACTGAAAGGAACAGCTTTCAGATTGTCTACAAGCGGCACCACTCCCAACTTCAAAACATGCTAGGCACTCGAAGTTAGAAGTTACAGCGTTAGACCGACATCCGGGACAGTTCCTGCAGGTAACGTATGTCCTGGACTTGTCTGGGAGAATCTTCACCCCTCTGAAATGATTTCTTCTTAGTCTTACAATGACCGACGAAATATAAATATGTTAAATTTAAGATAATCTTCCAACTCTGTGCTAATGGTTAGAAATAACAGATTATCAACACCATAAAATATCAAACACTAAAATATCTCCCGTTCTAGTGATATTCATGGTTGGGGGGGGGGGTACAATTTAGGAAGGCATAGACACGAGGAACAATAGAATTCATATATTGAAATAATTAAAACCTCTAAACCACAAATAACTTCTATTTTAAACCTTATGTGCATTTCAATTACCCAGCAATCATCTTCAGAGGTATTTAAAAAATACAACTAGAGTTGTATTTTTTTAATACCTCTGAAGATGATTGCTGGGCAATTAAAATGCACATCAGGTTTAAAATAAAAATTATTTGTGGTTTAGAGGTTTTATTTATTTAAAAATAAACATTACGCCACAGTTGCTTCATACAGTTATACAGAATTCATGCTACGTCCTGGGATAGATCTCCCACTACTGCGATCTCCCATTAACTTATGCTTTATAATTACTTCGCTTGGATGCTTACAAAAACGCCTGTTTCTAAATGAAACAAAGCAAATATAATTCCGGGACACGATACAATACCTCTCGAGCAACCCAGACTTTACTTTACTGGATCATAAATAAAGGACAACTAGAGAAATTGTATCCAATAAAAGTACAAAAAGAAATGTTACTTTTTCAACACTCTTCTATTATTAGGTTCTTTTGTCATACAGCCAATTACATTAAGAAATTTCTTTCAGTAGGAAGTAAATGTACAATTTTAAAACAGCCAAAAGCTTTTTTACAAAATTTTGCAACTTAAAATTATTAATATACTCATTTTCATTTCTGTTAGGAATATTTCTATATATTTCAGTACAGTTTTCTCCCGTTCTTTACATTATAAATTCTCCTCTGTTGACGCGTTTCAGAGTTATTCCATTTTCAAAACTTAAACCGTACTCTACCTACTATTACAGAGTACGATTTAGGTTTTGAAAATGTAGTTACTTCAAAACGGGTCAACAGAGTAGAATATAATAGTGTTCAGAATGACATAAAACTGTACACATTTATATATTTTACAACTTATTTTTGAACACTTATTGAGAGAGAAGTAGGCCTAGTAAAAATAATTTAATTCCTTGATAGAGAAGAGTGTTACAAAGAGCAAAGTAAATGGGAAGACACGGGTTGCTATAGAAACAATGTCCGATTTTTGCTAACTCTCATTCCTATATTCAAATCAATGTATCCGTTTCTTGTAACTAAACAAATCCAAATAGAAATAACTCCTCAGTATTGCATCCGTTAGTGGCAGAAATGTAACCGCTTTGTTTAGTGCTGCCGATGTTCCGACGCGTAAGGGACTCAGGAATAACTCGACAAGTTTAGAAATAGCCTGGAGAAATGTTTTACTTATTTTGCTCATTTCAAAGGTATAAAGTAATTGCAGTAAACTTGTATGAATTACATCTAAATACAATAAAGTAAATATTTTATAATAAACCCATCGACATTACGACACGAAGATGGCATTAAAGTTTTCATTTGGTTCCCAAGATATGTCACGTCTGTTGGTTCTCTCCGTGACGTAATATTTTTGCCTTCACGAAAGAAATGAAGCTTTGAAGCAATGTGCAAACACAAAGTAATTACTTTAAAACCTGCCACTGATCTGATGCTATTCGTCTCAGCCCCATTAACTAATGAAGTTTGTAATTTGTGGCGCGTTAAGTGATTCGGTTTAGAGAAATTAAATAATGAGAAAATAATTCAATAATATTTAAACAATAAGATCTCGTCGTAAATATTAAATAAATTTAAAAATATACTTTCTGCTCTCATTTCTTGACAGTATATATATACATATATAATTTGGAATTTATTGCAAATGAGAAACATTTACATTACATACTTTTAAAACCTGAATTTAATGGGCAAGATATAGGATATCAGAGGAATAATTACATTGATTTAGTTTTATTTGTATTTAATTTCCATTTACTCAAATTAAATCCCAATAAATATATCAAACAATGAACTTGCCGATTATTGTTTTGAAAAATGAAGTGAAAAAATCGTCTGCTTGTAACATAACATTTGTAAAGTATGACTAACCTTGAAAGATGAATAACAACAAACATTTACTATCACCTGTTTAGTTGTGTGTTAAAAGTGTTTTTTACAGGCGTTTAGAAACACATTTACTATCAGCTGATTAAGCCAAGTATACAATAGAGTAAAGATAATTGAGTGTTAAGGGAGTTTTAAAGGCTAGTGGGGCGGTGCCCTGATGGAATTTCTAAATAAAATATAGACCTAAGTGTTAACCAGGAACCCTAAGAATGCCCATGTCAAATTTCTGCTTAATGGGTCCAGTAGTTTTTACGAGATTGTATAACACACACACACGCACGAGCGCGAGCTCGCACACACACTCCATTCTATTTTTATATATTAGTGTAGATTTATATCAAAATTTAAAAACAATATAAAATACTATACGAATTTTTTTTTTCTAAAGACTCTCTGAAAACACGAAGCTTTCATCTTATACACATCGTTACAAACCAATTAAACTACGTCAACGTGTTTACAGGGACAATATGGTAACGTATTCTTGCAAAAGGAAAAGGTTTATTGACAGGATGAGATTAACAAAGCTATAGCCTGCAGGCATCCATTCTTTAAGCCTTTGTAAGGATCATGTAATAGGGGGAACGAATATCTGTAATACTCTGTGTTTTAGACATCGGGACTGTTTCAACATGTGGAAATATAAAGACGTAGATATGGTTAGACGACTGAAAGTATTGTTTCTTAAATGTAACATCAATCCCTCAGTACAATATTGAGGTCATAGTAAGTTTATAGGATTATATAGTCACACATATTTTGTTCTTAGAATTTTATACAGATTGTGTATTTTGTAACAGTTTGTCCTTCACGTATTTGCCCCTACCTTTGTGTAGTTCAAGTAAGGTTATTACTAACTGTAATAATTATTTATTGAAATGAAAAATTAATAAAATAATTCAATTTTAACAATATTAATTATATATAGCTTTTAGTAATTTAATTATAACAGTAGCTTTGACAGTTTGTTTTCTTTCATCTCTTTAATATAATAGCCTTATATTTATATCTAGCACTTTTTATATTTATTTAAGATATTTATATTGTTTATTTTATTTATTTCTTGTTTTAAAAAATCTACAATAGCTATATTCATTTTTAAATTCATAAAACAATTTTGTATTATTTATGTTCTTGTATTTTTAAATTATTTTAAAGCAATTATTATATTACAATAAAATTTCAATTTTTAACGTAGGAAATTACACTTGGATTCTTCATATAACGAGGAAATGAAGAGGAAAAATAATGAAGACGACTACAATACAAACAAATCTTTAAATGTGAACGCTAAGATAAAAGATACTAAAAGCTAAGAGAACGAATACTTTGAATGATTTACCCCTGAAACTTACTACCCATTATATTTAAGCATAATATTAATACAGTTTCCATCAACCCTTTGCTATGTTTATTTTATCCTTTACCCCAGGCATCATCTGTGTATAGAAAACGGTACTCCATAAGTTACATGTCATTCCGTTATTTTTCCAATTCCTGTTTAGTCCTTCCTTCACCGTTCCACATCCAGCCAGAAGGTTTTCGCTTAATATATTTACCAAATATAAAAACCCTTCTTCTATCTTGACCTCTTTTGTTCCTTCGAGTTGTTTTTCTAACTTTTTTATTTTTCCTTCATCCCGTAATTGACATGATTGTGTTACATCTTACGATCTCCGTTTTTCCTTTGTGGCTAGTCTATTCCGAAGCAGTGTATGAAGTAAGCGCCCAACCAACCTGACCACCAGTCCTACCTAAGGCCGAGGTCATTGCACTAGGGATTTCCACCCCTTTTAACGGCATAGCGGCAGGTCGCTGTAGATGTCACTGTAGAAACTATTGCTGTAACCTTTGTTGTGTGAAGATCGTGCGTCTAGATGCGTAGTGCGGCCGATTCAGTGCTATATTTGATTGTGCTACCAGTTTGTTTTCTTTGACGAAACTTACAACTAACAAAGGTAAGCTGTGGGACCTCTATGACGGCCACCCTTATAACTTTAAACGCAAAACATTGGAGGAAACTATATTCTAGCGATGTTCAAAGCAGAGGTTACAAAGGCATCGAGGTGATATGAAAAGTAAAAGTGGGGAGGTCTTGGCTACGAGTGAACTTTAATGTAACGCTCCAGATGATGCACGTTTGGAGGTAAAGAAAAGTCTTTAATCGGCGATGAAGCGGGCCCGGGAAGAAGACACGGCTGTCTGAAAATCCTACAATAAAGAGCTAGATGAGCTTTACAACAGAGGCTGCGAATTCGTAACAGAGATTCCAACTCCGCTTGCTACAAAGAGAGTTCTGCAACAGCGAAGGAATAAAACACAAGGAAATCAGTCAGAAACAGGAAAGCGTGATGACACAATGTTTGACGACGAGACTCTGATTATGAAAGATGGCAGTTGCTTTCTATTAGTGTATGACAAAGCAGGCGACAGAATTATAAATTTTAGTGGGAAGTTAGGAAGAGACGGATTGGCATCATGTAAAGAGTTTTTCATGGAAAGAACTTTAAAAAGCTCTAGTAAATAATTTTCACAGATTTACTATATCCGAGCTGATTTCGGTAACTCGGCAGAGGAACCAAACAAATATCTCTTGACTTTTGCTCTGTTACCAAATTAAAAAAAAGAAACATATCAGGGTTTTTCAGCTAATAGCCTACTTCAAGTTATACCCAACTGGACGCCAAGACAAGATTTTGAGTCTGCGCCAAAATCGTCTCTGATAGAAGTTTTCCAGACAGTAAAAATAAGGGGATGCTACATATACACGAAAAAAATGTTTATGTGCGGAAGATTTGGGCCTTGCGCAGGACCGCAAGGAAAACGTAGCCTCGCACACTCATAAACATTGGTGCATCTCTTGCATTTCTTGACGCCGGGTTGGAAACATATTCTGAAAGCCAGAAAATGACAAGTTGACATTTTATTTTATTGTTTCGTTGAAAATTGGATGGAAAGTAAGCAAAACGATAAAAAGCTATGGAATTGCTACAATAGGTGGCATAGGAATATAAATTCTGTTGAAGTTTAGATCAATAAACGTAATAGTATGTTTCAAAGATCTCATCACAAGATCAAAGAACCGATGCATTGTTTAAAATCTAAAGCCGAAAACTGAGTGAGAATGTTTATGAAAACTCAATTGCACCTGGAAGGAAAGCGAAGAAAACTCAAGTATAAGAGAATAGATGGGGGTATTAAAAAAACAATCAAGAGTTACGAAGAAACTTGCCATAAAAGGAACAGTCATGGAAAAATCAAAAGGAATAAAAAGATTTTAAAACACATTATTATTTTTAAAAAGACGAAGCTTTTCCAAGGCTGATGTTAAACACACCTGAATGATAGAAATGTATTACTCTCATTTAGCCAGTCCAAGGCCTATAATATAAAGTGTGTAAACACCAATAAGAGGAAACGAATGGAATACACACGCGCAGCTATTCCCTTTTCCCGCGCTTATTTCGTTAAGTACTTTTTTCGCTGGGCACTATTTTACTTTTTTAAGGGGTCCAATCTATATCACCAGATGCTGCTATACCATTAACAATCTTATATTTATTTTTTATATTAGACCTTTTCTAATCTCGCAAGAAATGTCTAGATACCACAAGGTTATCTACGATCATATTGCACTGTTAAATTCCATATTTTCAGTAAAATGTTTTGGTCAAAAATTTTATCTAGAGTAAATAAATTCCTGTAATCCTTTAAACAATAGGATTATTTTCGTTATTCTGAAGGCGCAATAAATAATACGAGAGAAATACAAAATGTCTTTACGAAAGCGTTTGACATTATCTCTGTCATCTATTTACTTCAGCAAGTCCTCATGTGCACGACTGAACATGGTTTATCTTCCGTGAGATATTTTGTTATATAAAGGTTACCCTTTCACATATGTTGTTAAAGAAACATTATTTACAAAACTGAAAACCCTTCTATTTTGTCAGTTTATTGCTTCCAGGTTAAATTGCATTTGGAAGTTGGACTATCAAGCCCGCCTTTTTAAGGATGTCAACGTGTAACAGTCTTCTCGTATTATCTACGGATAAAATTTAGCCCCATTTATTTCCGGTGTAACCATGACTTAGAAATGGCAACCGTTGTAAATAGATGTCCAGCCATCGCTTAACCAATTGCTCTCGGCAAGAAGGAAATTATTATCCAATGTAAAAAATGCATAGACTTTATATATTCTTTGAGGGTATTCTTTGAATCTTCCGGACCTTTTTAAAATAATATCAAATTACTTCTGTGAAGTAGGTAGTGTCGAGAAAGTGCCAGACAACGAAAGGGAGTGAAGCTGGTATCTGCGGGTGACGTCATCTCTTTGATCTGGAGTCGCTTAAAGCTGCCACCAATCACAATTAAAAGGTAACCTTTTACTAAAGTCTACGACACAGATAAATCTTTTAATTTTTTATATTTCTAAGCATGCGCACCGTCCACAGCCCGGGGAGGGTCATTTGTATAAATTCCTTCTTAGGGGTGGGACATTTTAAATTCTATTTCGAGGAAGAACGTTGCTGGTAACCCTTCTATGGCGTCCTGAGACCAGAAGTCGATAAAGTGCAAATGCCATCGTTCAGGTTCTGTAGGCAGGATGTTACTATAATAGAAGCGCAATCTCCGAGCTCAGACACTTTAGTCACAATTCTCTCAGAGGATCAAAAACACGAATTGAAAATAGTGCCGTTCAAGTGATGAATGGAAGGGGCTGGAATAGTAGAACTGAGCCCAAACAGGAGTGAAGTCATACAAAACAGAAACCCTTTGATAAACGATGTGGGCGGAAATCCAGAAACATGAGGGTAGCTTAATTCAAAATAATGCGTTCGACGGTCCTAGCAGAACAAGGGGAATCACAAGGAATGGCTAACAGCAGAAACCTATAAATTGCATTTTCAAATATTTGAAAAATATTGTTTTTAGAATCATCGTATATTTTATATTTATACAGTGCTTAGTATTTACTCCTTCTTTCTATTCTAGAGTATGGATTAGATATGTAGATGATGTTTTCGCAATTTTTAATACTAAAGAGTTTAACGTAGAACATATTTTTAACATTAATTAACAATGAATATATAAACATTAAATTTACTTTTGAAATAGAGCATAATAAATGCTTACCGTTTCTTGATGTATTGTTTTAGAAATAATAATAAAATTGAATTTGATATATATATGAAGCAAACAAATAATGATAGATATATCCCGGTAGATTCTAACCATTGCAAATCCCATAAATTAGCAGTTTTTAATACTATGGTTACTAGAATAATTACTATTCCATTGAATAAAAATAGATTTAAATGTGAGTTGGCCAAAATTAAAGAAATCGCTAAATTAAATGGATATGATCCTAAAATAATAGGTAACATATTGAGAAAACAAAAATTAAAAAAGTTTAGAAACGATTCTACTACCTTAATAACACAAAAAGAAAATATTAAAAATCAATTCATTAGCCTACCATTCGATATGGATTTAACAAAAGATCTAGAGAAAGTTTTTAAACAGGTAAATTTAAAAGTAACTTACAAAAGCTTAAATAGCTGTAAAAAAATGTATTAGGTAACCCAAAAGATAAAATAAAGAAGATAGATAAATCTGGGGTTTATAAAATAAATTGTAATTCATGTAGTAAAATTTATATTAGCCAAACAAAAAGAAAAATATTACCCAGATTTAATGAACATATTAGCCATATAAAATATCAAAGACCTGAAAAATCTAGTGTTGCAGAACATATTCTAAACACTAAACACACTTTAGAATTAAATTATCTCAAATTATTAAAAACTGTTAATTCAAAAGGTCTTTTGAATAGTTTTGAAAGTTTGTACATTCACAAATATGACGAAAATAATTTATTAAATTGTGATAAAGGGCCTATCCCTAAATCTCAGTTATATTCATTAATTAGGAGATAGTTATAACCTTTTTTGTTTTGAATAATATTATTGTTTTTTGTAAAATTGAAATAGTTGTAAGGGTACCTCTTCACCACGGGAGTTGAAAGACCGGACCAAGTTGCAGAGGGGGAATTTACTGCAACGTGATTGGTCGTACTAGTTTTTTAAAGTAAGGGGCGTGGCGAAGTAGTTACCGGTTTATGCCTATATATTTGTTGTATTATGTTGTTTAAAATTAGTTGTATTTTTAAAATACCTCTGAAGATGATTGCTGGGCAATTGAAATGTACATAAGGTTTAAATAAATGTTATTTGTGGCTTAGAGGTTTTATTTATTTTAAAAAATAAACATTACGCCACAGTTGCTTCATACAATTATACATGTTTTATGTTATTACAATTTCTTCAAATATTATATCAATAATTAAATTTAATTAATTATTTTTAGTTTTATATAGGAGAAAAGATTTTCACAAAAGGGGCTAGTCATGCAATATAGATAATCCGTCCCATTTGTCTTAAAGTAAGTGATAATATATGATTTCATAAAACACCTGATTTTATGTTATAGTTTATGTGATAGAACGGCTGTTTTAACGTATAGATTATATTACTTTATTTATTAAATATCGAAATCTTGTTGCTGTTGCAATTCACCTCATGGACACTAAACACTCGTGCAAAAGTATGGAAAATATCATGAGCATCCTCCATACATGCAACAAAGGCCATAAATAAACACACTAGAACAGTATGAAATATATAGACATAGCAACACACATAAAAATGGCATCTTAAATGAATTACACATACTTTTCGATCACATCACTTCTAACTTTCAAAAAAATGGTACCGAGGAAGCACAACTGCAGCATTTCTAGCGGCAAAAATACGAGGCTGAAGAAGACGTAAGACAAAAACGTTTCCTCCAAGTGTAAGTTAACAATTTAACAACTTTAGTTAACAAAAAGTCTGATCGCAAGTAATATCAAAGTGTAACAAGCTTTATTTATATTAGTTGTAACTATTTAATATAAAGTAACTTGAATATTTTTTTATCTAAGTTGGAATTAATTTTTTTTTTATGTTTGTTTACATTACTTGTTTATTAATACCATAACAAAAGCTTTTTTGTTTTTACTGGACATTTTTACATCGAAGTCTCGGATGGCAGAGTAGCGCTGAAGCAGTAAGAGACAAACAAGTTATGCCGAAAGCTCTTAGAAAATACCCAGCATCTGTCATGAGTGGTAATAAAGAATTTGGCGAGCCTTGTTCATTGTTTCACTCAATAAAACGTAATCTAGTTAATGTAGCAGGGGCCAGAGATGGCGCCACCACTGAGACATTCGACATTTACATTCAAACTGCGCGCCTCCAAAGTTCATGTCTCTAAGATTCATTTATATCCTAACAAATTAGGTTATTATATAGTGGACGGTAATAGGTTATAAATTTATACAATGTTGATTTAGGGAAACCAAATAGTATTCCATTTATATTGAAATATGCTTAATTCATCATTAAGGCGAAAGAGTAATTTCTTGCACTACCTTAGGTTGGCGTTTACTTTTAGTCACCCATACAGTTCCTCCTATTAGTGCACAGTTTCCCTATATAGATTCATATCTTGTGCACATTTTAAATCGTTAATACAATACTACTTCATCATCCACTCAGCTTCAAATACAGTCTTGAAACTTGCAGCGAAAGACGTTTAATGTAATAGAGTTTTTCCAAATATATTATATAATACATTTAATGGATTGATTTTACTTTTATATGGGAGAAAAACTTTTCACAAAAGCGGCAAGCTATGAAATATATATATTTCGTCCCATTCGGCTGAAAATAAGTGATAAAGTGGGATTTCAAGACACTTAATGTAATAGAGTTTTTTTTAATATATTAGATTATATATAATAAATTTAATGAATTAATTTTAGTTGCAGTTGGGAGAAAAACTTTTCACAATAGCGGCAAGGTATGCAATATATATATTTCGTCCCATTTGGCTGAAAATAAGTGATAACGTATGATTTCGAAAACCAGATGATTTTATGTTGTAGTTTTTGTGATAGAAGAGTCGTTATTTAACGGATAGGTTAAGTTACTATAAATTAATTGTATAGTTATTTAAATTAATTGTAACTATTCATTAACAAATTAATAAAATAATATTTTTTGACCTAAGTAAGAATTGGCTAAAATAATTTTGTTTATATTAATTGTTTTTATTTTTAAAAGAGAAATAACTTTTATAAAATAGGTAAACACCTGATAATATAAATCTGTCCCTTTAAAACTCAACTAATTCATGTGACGGGCTGATATTTTGGAAACATTCTGCAAAGTGGTGACCAACTTGATATAGTTCCCCGGAACAAGCCTGACTTTCCAACGTCGCGACCAACTCGATATAGTTCCCTGGAACAAGCCTGACTTTCCAACGACCCGACCAACTCGATATAGTTCTCTGGAACATGCCTGACT
This sequence comes from Prosapia bicincta, assembly GCA_036971475.1. Lineage (NCBI taxonomy): Eukaryota > Metazoa > Arthropoda > Insecta > Hemiptera > Cercopidae > Prosapia > Prosapia bicincta. The sequence goes on from JBAIZL010000001.1 coordinate 34,942,566, forward strand.
TTCCAACGTCCCGACCAACTCGATATAGTTCCCTCGAGCATGCCTGACTTTCCAATGTACCGAACAACTCGATATAGTTCCCTGGAACATGCCTGACTTTCCAACGTCCCGACCAACTCGATATAGTTCCCTGGAACATGCCTGACTTTCTAACGTCCCGACCAACTCGATATACTTCCCTGGAACATGCCTGACTTTCCAATGTCCCGACCAAGTCGATATAGTTCCCTGGAACATTCCTGACTTTACAACGTCCCGACCGACTCTATATAGTTCCCTGGAAAAAGCCTCACTTTCCAACGTCGCGAACCACTCGATATAGTTCCCTGGAACAAGCCTGACTTTCCAACATCCCGACCAACTCGATTTAGTTCCCTGGAACAAGCCTCACATTCCAATGTCCCTCCGAATAAATATATTTTCGGTTATAGCGCAGCAGAAAAACGTTTAAAATTTTTGAAACCAAATATTAAATCTGGAAATTAGTTGAAACTAGATATTTTATTAACGTTTTTAAAAATCAATCAATATCTACAGCAACAAACTAAATAAGCTGTCTCTTTATTTAACGAAAACTCAATATTTGTATTTAAAAATATCAGCATTTCACAGCAAATAAAGATGCAGTCTTACTAACCCCATTAGATTGTAGGTTTCTAACAAAGAGCTTTACAAAAGATGTTTTTCACAAATTTTTTTGTTTGATTGCTAATTCCAGCGGCATAAACAAAAAGTTTTAAAAATAACATACAACAATGTGAAAATATTTTATATTTCAGTTCAAGTTTAAATATGTTTCTAACTTTGTATTGGTAACATATGTTAAAGATTTATCGTTTTAACAATAATTTTGTAAAAGATCGCCCCTGAGATATATGAGTAAATATTTCCTTATTTACTTAAAAGGTAGAATGTGAAAGTAGAGACCGATTCACATTGGATCCCACATCAGGTAAGCCTTGACAACTAATATAACTTTTAATTAAAACTTTACTTTAAAACAAAAGCTCAAAGCTAAACTTCCTGTAATATATTCCGTTTCTGTAGCCATTATGATCGAGGGAAACAGCGATCTGTATTTAGGTCAATAAGTTGCAAGTTACGATGGATTCTACAAAATCGTTGCTTTGCCTTCTACTAGTGTAAGTGCTCAGTACCCCAAAGCAAATACTACTCACAAAGTTTGGGAATTTGCTTCTATTTATTATTATAGGATCATGTTACATAGATTTTATAATAAACATATATATATATATTCCTCCCAATTCATTCTATTAGCTCACACTGTCCTTATATATATATATATATATATATATATATATATATATATATATATATATATATATATATATATATATACACACATATATCTAGTTCAAATTTTCAATCTTTAATCAAACACTTTTTATTTATCCTCTCATGTTCAAATACGTTTTTTAAAGTTGTCGTGCATGACATTTGATGCTAACACAGTTTTTTCAAATACTAATACATAATTATATTTAATAAAAAATTATTTTTAGATTTATGTTGGAGAAAAACATTTCACAAAAAGGGGCGACGTATGCAATATGGTTATTTCGCCCAATTTGGCTAAACATAATTAATAACATATGGTTTCATGAAACAGCTGATTTTATGTTATAGGTCATGTGGTAGAACAGCTGTTTCAACGCTGTTACTTTATTTACATTATTTGTAATTATTTAATAAAACGTAGCTAAAATATATTCTTTCTTTGTTGATCTACACGCTACTTGTTGTTTAAAAAAACAACAAGTGCCAAAATAACGATGGAAATATGTTTATACAATTAGATATACCCACCCTTGAACCCTGAAAATTTCATATACCTCCAATGCTACTACTATACCCAGTCATACAATGGGATTAGACAAACGTAGTCACGGCTAACGGGGTTAAAACAAGTTCCAAAGAGAACTTTGCGATTTCTCCATCTGTGTCCAACAATGTGAGTAATGGCCAAAGTTTCGAAACCCTTCTTTTCCTTCAGAGGATAAACTTTTAAAGTAAACTGGACCGAATTGTAAAATAAACGTCCAACTAATGCAACAACGCTAACGGTTATGTCTGAAAATAACGGGAAATTTATAAGCGTTCTCTAAATGTAAATAACCTTGAATGAGACAAACAACATTTAATAATTATTAAATAAAAGTAAACTAATAGTAAAATTAATAGTAAAATAATTTTAAAAGTTGGAGTATATTGGTCAATTTATAAGTTGTTCTTACTATTTTTGAATATGTGAGTGGTGGATTTACTCAAGTGGAACTTGCGACAGTTCTTAATGTGGCTACCTTTGGACTAGCTGCTACCGTGGAAGCTCTCTTTACACGATCACCCACTTTTAGTCAAAAGTTAAGTGCTACTACCGCCAAATGTTTACATATAAATATATATAGATTATTGTGCGTAAATGTAAGCTAGTAGCGCAAGTTAATTATGGAAGCGTTCAATATGGACTCCATGTATTATGTAATTGACGACCCTTTCGGTATTTACTTAGCACTATATACTCAAAACAGCTCCACAAAAGCTAACCTTGATTAAGCGAGAAGTGTAAAATGGTACTTCACAATATATTTCCGACTTGAAGCGAGACACGAGATATATTTCTCTTGAGTCCCTCCTGCAAATGAACTGTCACACATTTACCTGGATAAAAGGCAACTTATAGCCTGCCTTAACAAGTCTTTACTTGAAGGCCGAACATATTTTGCACCAATAATAGATCTAACTTCTAATTTATATAATATATAATTACTATCTAATATATTCTTGAAACGTTGGGAAAATAAGCGTTTGATTATTAAACTATTAAAATATTTAAAATGAAATAGAATACTTAAGGCATTCAACTATATATATATATATATATATATATATATATATATATATATATATATATATATATATATATATATATATATATAAAGAACTAAGTCAAAATACAAATAGAAGAATTATAATTGAATTTACAATTCTTGTATTTGTATTTTGACTTAGTTCTTTATTAATACACAAGAATACATATTGCGATATTTATATATATATATATATATATATATATATATATATATATATATATATATATATATATATATATAAGAAATTAAAAATATTTCCAAAAATGAATATATTTATTCAAAGTTTTTGGCCGATAAAACAGTTCCAGCATCTTCAGGAAAATAATTATCTAATAAAATAATAACTAAATCTAATGAATTATTTAATTAAATCTAATTAATATAATTAAATAATAATTATTTAATATATATAATTGTAAATATTAAATAACATATAAAATATTATATTATTATATATATTATACTTGTTATATTTTCATAATCATATTATGTTATTATTATATTATGTATATATATATATATATATATATATATATATATATATATATATGTATGTGTGTGTGTGTGTGTGCGTGTGTGTGTGTGTGTGTGTGTGTGCGTGTGTGTGTGTGTGCATTATTTACTTTGGGGTACTGAGCACTTACACAAGTAGAAGGCAAAGCAGCTATTTAGTAAAACCCGCCGTAACTTGCAACTTACTGACCTAAATACAGATCACAGTTACCACTCGATCCTAAAGGCTAAAGAAACGGAATATATTACGGGAAGTTTAGCTTTGAGCTTTTGTTTTAAAGTAAAGTTTTAATTAAACGTTAGATTAGTTTTCAATGCTTACCTGATGCGGGATCCAATGTGAATCGGTCTCTACAATCCCATTTTCCTTTTAAGTATATAGGTTAATATTTACTCATGTATCTCAGGGGCGACCTTTTTCAAAATGAGGGAGAAAATGCTCTTGTTTTAGAAACATATGTTACCAAGACAAATTTAAAAACAAATTGAAACTTGAAAACAAATATAGAACATATTTTCACATTGTTGTATTTTACTTTTAAAAACGTTTTTTAAAGTCAATATGAATTTATCAGTTGCATGAAACTTAGAATGTTGTTTATTTAATTTTGTTTTCTTTTTTAAACAGTTTGTAAACGTAGACTGTTTTGTATTTGATTTTAGAAGAAGCAAGAATTGGAGTTTTAGAGACTGACTGACTTACGACAATGTTTTTATATAAAACCTTTAATATAACTTAGTTACTAAGACTGTAGCTTTATTTGTTGTAATAATCTTATATTTTTATATATAAATATTGAATTTTCTTTTATAAAAACTAACCAAAGGTTTTTTTATATATTGATTGACAATTTTAATTCATATTTAAATTGTCAATAAAATATCTAGTTTCACTTCATTTCTAGAACGAATATTTCGTTACAATAATGTCCAGGATTTCAAGAATCATTTTTTGTTTCGATAATTTAAAAGTATTTTTCTGCTGCAACAAAAACGAGTCTTTTCTGGTGGCGGTTGAGTTGTCAGGCTTGTTCCAGAGAACGACGCCGACTGGATATTCTAGTACTGCTAATGATGTTCTAGTTAATGTTAGGTTGGAAACAGATCAAAAGGGTTAAAGGGCTCGAGTCCGTGCCCTGGTACCCTGTGAGCCAGCCGTAGAGCTGTAGGGTTCTTGTGTTGCTGTAGCCGCTAAAAAGGATTTACTGATTAGCATTTTTCTTTTTTTTTTTTGTTCATTGCTATTTGTTGTTAGTTATTACACCAATTAAGCCTTTTGTTGACTCTAAAATCAATACTAAAATTCTGACTAACTGAATACGTTTTTCTTAATATAATCATCTCTCTTGCATTAGAAATATTGGTACATTTGAGTGTTCTCTTCTGCCTTTCCTAACATTATTTATGATTAGTTTATGTTTAATCATTACACCAGGGGTCCTCAAACTGTGGTACGCGGGTCAGGTTACTGAAAAATTAAACCATTTTTATTTCTATTTGTTTCGTAATCCCGCAAGGTTGAAATTTAATAATAAAGTCTAATTGAATCCTTGTATGGTCGAGTTACTTGGAAACAACCCTTTTAGTTTGATGCTATAGAAATGTTGATAACATTCCAGAAGGAATAATTGATTGAACTAACATGTGATCTGACAAAAAAAAAATATTTTAGTGCAACATTGTTATATTTTTGGAAAGGCGTACCAAGAACTTTCAAATACTGTTGTAAGGATTCTTATTTGGTTTTCAACTAATACTTATGGGCAAGAGGGTTTTCGGGCCTAACATATCCAAAAAGTATTAAAGAAACAAGTTTAAGATATGTTAAACATGTTAAAGACTATTTAAGGTTGTACTTAACTAAACTTAAGCCGAACATTGAGGAACTATGTAAAAAGAAGCAAGCTCATCCTTCTTATTAACGTTTTGCAATACGTTTAAAATATATTTCCAGATGTATTGTGTTTTTGAGGTTAAAACTGTTTTTAATCAAACGCCCTCCTCCCAAAAAAAAACAAGTTGGTACGCAAAAACATAATTTTTCATTAAGGGGTTCAGTCTTTGAGAATGACTGATAGCCCCTGCATTGCACATATAATACGAGTAAATCAGGCAAAGCAGCAGACAGCTGGCTCTATTATATCTAAGTAAGTGCCTCTCACACAACTCCACCTTGATTCAGATTTCCCTACGAGTGCTCGGCACGACGAGGGACGCGCCACGTATACGAGTGAGTTAAGAAACTTGGAAACAAAGTTGTAAACTTGAGTGCATTATCCGGTACAGCTCTATCGGATTACTTGAATCCTAAACTGTGAACGGAAAACTTCGACTCCTAAGAGCTCTGATACTCTTCACAACGAACCGTTACGCCATGCGTTAAAGCTATAAACGTGTGTCCAATGTGATACGATAACTCTGTTGTAGCGCAACAATACAGTAGACATGAAACGGAATCGCGTGAAAGTAATGAAAACATAAGAATCTGTGCGTTACAATTACAAATTGAAAGATTATTATTGCTTTTAAGAAAATGTGCAAATACAATACAAAACCCAGTACATGAACTAAACCCATGGAAACATAATTTAATAAAATTGTTTTTTTTACTATAGAAAAAGAAAATAGGAAAGTGAAGGTATTTCAAATACTAGCCAAGATATCGTTGTCCATTTACTAGCAGATAGAAGATTGAAATAACAAACTGAGTGTTGCGCTTCTATTACAGATTTTAATTAACAACCTTATCAAGGCCGGGCTCCATCACTCCCACCCCGAACACCTGTTTCTCTTCTTTCGGCACAACCCCGCTCAATTGGAGTGGCGTCCTTCAGCCCTCCAGCGGGACACGACTACCTTGCAGCACATCTGGTGTTTTGGCCTAGGCAAAGTGCCCGCTTTGGACATGCAACATCTCTATAGTTGCAGAGACATGGTAGAAATCCAAAACAGCATTACCAGAAATAGTGACCTCAAACGTCTAACCATCCTCTAAAGGACTGCGCGGCACCGGATGACAGTGTCAAGAGTGGACGTTGGATGAAGAAGAAGATAATTTTATTAAACAACATGGATAGACAGAAGTGTACAGCGTCTATAGAAGATAACTGTTATCATCCTTCATTGATTTAGTGACTTCTGCGATAATGCGAAGGGTCTTTTAGGAGAAGCACTTTACCAACCGGAGCTCTAAAATGACTTATGTAATGTGAGTTGGGACAGACGAGTTCGAAGTTTGTAAGTTCCTAAAGAGTGGTTCTAATAGCTGTTTAAGGTAAAACCATCATTTGAAACGGTCGTTGGAAAAGAATGAAAGAGATAAACCGGAAAGCTATATTCAAATTATAGGTCAGGATTTTACAGAATGTATCCAAAATAACAGACGGATACATGAAATTGTTAATTTTTTAAAGGCCAGATTTTAATCAATAGGTATTTTCAAGAGATTTGTTTTCAATATTCCTAATCTTAGAAGATTCTCCATGATATTTGTACATGGACTGTTTACAGTGAGAGCATTATGTAGCCACGCCAGCTTGCCAGTAACTTGTTATCCTAGAATGGAGAGACGTATAACTAGGCCACTAAACCAGTCATAGCAAACCGAGTTAGTCGTAGCTACATGTACGTAACCAGCAACACCATGATATTTGTACATGGACTGTTTACAGTGAGAGCATTGTGTAGCCACGCCAGCTTGCCAATAACTTGTTATCCTAGAATGGAGAGACGTATAACCAGGCACTAAACCAGTCATAGCAAACCGAGTTAGCCGTAGCAACCTGTACGTAACCAGCAACACCATGATATTTGTAAAATGGACTGTTTACAGTGAGAGCATTGTGTACCCACGCCAGCTTGCCAGTAACTTATTATCCTAGAATGGTGAGGCGTATAACTAGGTCACTAAACCAGTCATAGCCAACCGAGTCAGCCGTAGCTACCTGTACGTAACCAGCCACATTTGGCAAGCAAGGCAATCGAAGCCACTATACTACAACAGACTACTACACCATTCATGGCCGTAGGGAAGCAAATCCAACCCCACAAGGAATGAAGTACAACAATATTGCAGAGGACATACATTCTTATCCCCTGCAATCCTTATTTAAAATGTTTTAAAGAGTACTTTAAACATGAGTTCTTCCAACAAAGCTTGCATATAAAACAAACAAGAAAACGACAGCTACAAACTCTTGATGAAACTCTCGCCAATATAGATTACTATTAGTAAGTACTACTGAAATCAAGAGTGTATTTAAAATTTATGAACTATATGGGAAACTAAATTATATTTGTTAATTTCAGATTTAAGTGTATGTCCCAACTTGACCTGATTTACAGAGGCAAACAATTTGATGTAAATAAATCGATTGTAAAATAAAGTATTATTATAAAACTGTCAGAGTATGGACAGAATATGGACAGAGTATGGATAAAACATTTATTTTATGGATATTAGAATAAACTGGTGAATTTTACCAGCTAAAGTTTAATTAAATTTTTAATGTAAAATTTCTCCTTTTGAACACATTTTATCCTCTATAGTTTTTTTTTATATCATGTTTCATTATACCCAAGATATAACAAATTGTTTGAGAATAGAATAATCCTTACCTAGACCTAAAGCAGAAGCCTTTGTGGTCGGAAATGGAATTATAAAGTCGTTTCAGGGAACTGAAACAAGGTGAAAAAAGCATTATACTTATAGGAAAGTTACACTTTAGCACATTTCTTGGGGTTTTCTTTACCACAGGAACTCAATTTAAATGAAAAAGGCTGCTTAATAATTTAATTAATTAATTTTTCAAACACTTCTGTAAAGTTTGTGTGAAGTAAATATTGGTTTTAAATATAAAGAAACTATTCGAAAATAAGTTTAATTGCAAGTGGATTTAAGGTTAATGAAATTTTAAAAATTCATACTTTTCAATGATATATTTCGATGGAAGGGAAATATTTTGTTCCAGGGTTTACATTACATGATTTCCCTATATTTCTATAGGCCTACGTAATTCAAGCCTAGTAATAATGTAAATGTAAATCAAAAGCGCTTGACTGAAATACTAAGAAACGAATTTTACCTCTTCCATAAAGTAAAAGACTGCATGCCTATTTGCCATACGATTAAGCTATTTGGGAGGGGCGCAAGAGGATTACGGCAGGTTGTGCAGAGAAGAATGGAATGCGACCTTGAGGTGCAACAAATCCAAGTTACTGTAGGGTTACTCGGGAGACTTGTTGGGCAAAGATTACGCCATTTGGGAGGGGCGCAAGAGGATCACGGCAGGTTGTGCAGAGAAGAATGGAATGCGACCTTGAGGTGCAACAAATCCAATTTACTATGGGGTTACTCGGGAGACTTGTGGGGTAAAGAACTGCTCTCCTTAAGTACATCTCAACTCAGAGTTACTGTAGACCTGGTAGTAGGACTGGCCTTACCCTGGCGCGCACCACCCCTAACTCGGCCTCTACGTAACCTAGGACTATAGGGGTAGTTTTGGATGATGCTCAAGGTCACCCCGGCCATGACCCTAGACCAAGGGGTGGTTTCGACCACATTCAGAGGGGCGGGGGTAGTTTTTCCAAAAAAAAAAAACTCGGCCGCTACGTAACCTAGGACTATAGGGGTAGTTTCGGATGATGTGCGCGGACGTCGCGACCCTGATCCAAGCCTTAGGGGTGGTTTTGAACACGTCCAGAGGGGTGGGGGGTAGTTTTTCGAAAAAATAAATAAATTCCAGCCAACTAACCTAAGCTAGCCAAAATGGATCAAACCTAACCTAACCTACGTGTTGGGGGTGACCTCGGCCACGTTCAGGACCATACGCGGGGGATGCTCCGGGGGTGGAGTGGGGGTGGGGGGTAGTTTTCGAAAAAATTTTGGAAAAATGTTTCTTGACCGATAGGGTGAGTTTAGAGTCTATTACGGGCTGCTGAGTGGTAGTTTCACCTAGGGGTAGTTTTTTAAATAAAATATGAAATTGCCAAAAATCGATCGGTTGGATCAACAGACAGTACGGGATACGTGTAGAGGCCCTTTTGGACCATTGCGGGGGCTGTTTCACCAAGGGGTAGTTTTTAAATAAAATATGAAATTGCCAAAAAATCGATCGGTATGATCGAAGGACCGTACGGGATATGTGTCCATTATGGTAGGCTGTGTGGGTGGGATCACCGGTTTTCAGATTGCCAAAAATGATCGAGGTCCTAGGTAAAAGCCAATCCCGAACCGGCGCCTGAGGTAACACCGCCTAGCAGCGGGTAAAGCTAACACGGAGCACGCACTCGGTTAAAGCCAAACCGAGCCCAGCCACCCGGCAGCTAGGCCTTAGGTAAAGCTAACACGGAGCTAGCCCTCGGGTAAAGCCATCACGAGGCCGACCCTTAGGTAAAGTAACCCCGGAATAGCTCCGGTGGTGGGGGTAACTTTTGGAAAGATTTAACGGAGTCTAGGCAAGTAGTAGGCATACCCTAACTATAGTGTTCTACCCTAAATAAATTGGCTGATGCAGGGCAAGGGGCAAACCCGCAGAGTTAACACACTATCTTGGAGGTAGACCCACCCAAACCTCAGGCATAGCATCCCTGCAGCGGGGATTTAGCAAACCCAAGGCAGGCCCTTAAGTAAAGCCCCCTGAAGAAAAGGCTTAAGGTAAAGCTACCTTGGAGCCTGGTCTTAGGTAAAGCCTCTTTGGAGGTAGACTTTAAGTAAAGCTACCCAAGAGTCTGGCCAGGATGGTTGCTATATCAATTACAACCTATCGACCAAGACAAACACCTCCACCAAGTCCTAGGTAAAGCCATCCAGGTGTCAGACCATAGGTAAAGTAACCGAGGAGTCAGGCCTGAGGTAAAGCCAGCCAGGCCCTAGGTAAAGCTACCATTGAGGCAGACCATCGGTAAAGCTACCATGGAGTCGGGGCCTAGGTAAAGCTACCATGGAGTTAGACCATAGGTAAAGCAAACACGGAGCAAGGACACAGGTAAAAGCCATCTCGAAGCCAGCCGATAGGTAAAGTAACCCTGGATTCAGGCATCAAGTGGGGGTGGTTATCAAATAATATATGAAATTACCAAAAAATGATCGGTTAGATCAAACGACCAACGACCTACATAGAGTTCAAATAGTCAACAAGTTGAATCGACCGATCACAACGCGGGGGCCCGGTAGGCCTACGTAAACGGTCAATGTAAGACGAGAAGGCCCATATAACGTGTTAAACCAATATATATGACAGCCCACATAATGTGTTAAACAAATATGCAAGCCTACATACACACTATGCTAGGCCGACATACTATGTCGGTAAATCACCGGCCAAGGCCTATATGAACTGAGATAGTTTCACCTCATATATCAGGTAGAACCACTGGCAGGCCACCGTATAATATGGGGAGTACTATAAGGTATAGCTAAACCAATATATACGATAGCCCACATAATGTGTTAAACAAATACGCAAGCTTGCATACATACTATGCTAGGCCTACATACATGAATCCCTAAATGCGCCTACTATGTCGGTAAATCACTGGCCACAGCCTATATGAACAGAGATAGTTTCACCTCATATATCAGGTAGAACCTGGCAATCGTATAATATGGGAAGTACTATAAGGTACATCTACCAATGCATAACCTATCAAGCCCATGACGGTCAACAAATATTACAATATAATTAAAAAACGTTACGCATCCTATATATACATACAGTGCTAAGCCAACATTCAGGCATATATACTTTGTTAAACCAGCATGCAATATACTCTAAATAGCCATAACGGTGTTAAACCAATATGCAGGTTAACCCATATACATCCTGTATTAGGCCAATATTCCCGTTACCCACATATGCCTATATAATATGTTAAGCCTGGATGAATGATATCTTATATAGTGTGTTAAACAAAAACGCTTGTAAACCCACATAAATAATATGCTAAGCCTACATACTGTGCTAAACAGATACGCGTGTAAACTCACATAAATACAATGCTAACCAACATGGATGCTATCCTACATAGGCTTATATACTGTGTTAGGCCTGGATACGCGATTGCCCCATATAGTGTGTTAAATAAATATGCGTGTAAACCAAATAAATACTCTGGTAAGCCAACATGCATGCTATCATACATAGGCGTATATACTATGTTAGGCCTACATATCGCGTTAAACAAACATGTGTAAGCCACCATACATATTATGCTAAGCCGACTTACATGAATCCCTAAATGTGCCCGCTATGTCGGTAAACCACTGGCCAAAGCCTATATGATCTGAGCTATTTTCACCTTGTCTATCAGGCAGAACCAGGCAATCGAATAATATGGGAAGTACTATAAAAAAGTTACGCAACCTATATACATACAGTGCTAAGCCAACATTCAGGCATATATACTATGTTAAAACAGCATGCAATATACTCTAAATAGCCATATATACGTTGTTAAACCAATATGCAGGTTAACCTATACACCCTGTATTAGGCCGATACCCCACATAGGCGTATATACTATTTTAGGCCCACATAATGCGTTAAACAAACATGTGTGTAAGCCAGCATACATATTATGCTAAGCCGACAAGGGCCTACAAATTATAACACATTATATCCAACGCATAGTTTAGCTAAAGGGCTATCACACACTATCCTACAAGTTGCCCACAAATTACCACATAATACCTGATCAATAACACATAGTATCCGATGCATAACCTGACGAAGGGTTAACATATAGTATCCAGAGGCCTCGCTAATGAATAACACATTGTATCCATAAGGCCTACTATGTCGGTAAACCACAGGCCTAAGCTTATGTGATCAGAGCCTGACACACATTTTCACCCCGTCTATCAGGTAGAACCTCAGGCAGGCGGCTGTATAATACGGGAAGTACTATATCGTATAGCTAACAATGCATAACCTATCACGCCCATGACGGTCAGCAAATACTACAATATAATCAAAAAAAAGTCGCGCAACCTATATACATACAGTGCTAACCAATATAGGCATATATACTATGTTAAACCAGCATGCAATATACTCTAAATAGCCATATATATACGCTGTTAAACAAATATGCGTGTAAACCTACATAAATACTATGGTAAGCCAACATGCATGCTATCATACTATGTTAAGCCCAAATACATAATAGAATACATAATGTGTTAAACATATATGTGTGTAAGCCAACATAGATATTATGCTAAGAAGACATGGGCCTACAAAGTATAACACATTATATCCAGTGTATAGTTTAACTAATGGATATCACACACTATCCCACAAGTTGCCCACAAATTACCACATAATACCTGATACATAGCCCGGTTAATCATTATCACATAGTATACGATGCAAATCACGACTAGGGCTAACACAATATATCCAAACCATAGCCTGACGATGGGTTAACATATAGTATCCGATGAGAAGTATGAATACATAATATCCGCTGCATAGCTCGGCTAAAGTTCGTCATATAGCACCCGAAGTATAGCTTGACAAACACGTAGCATCTCATGAGTGGCGTGATATAAGGTAACACATAGTATCCGATACACAACCTAGGATCAAATATGACGTCATCCAGGTGGAGAACAAGATGGCTGTAATGTTGATACCAAGTTCAAAAGGGCTATGACCCGTGTAGGCTAGATCAAATAACCAACGTTTCAACTAAACTACTGTCTTACGCGTCGTTTAACCAACCAACATACGCGAAGTTCAAACGAACAGCATTGACACCAAGTCCAAATAGGCTATGACGGCTATGCCCAGATCAGCGTTTCAGCTAATCAAAATGAAAAACTTACGCTAATCAACCAACTTCTACAAACCCCGGTGAGTGATGCCCGTTGATGGAGATACGACCAACCTTTGATAGTTAACTCGCATAAATACCATGTATGATATATATATCAGCCCGTGTAACAGAGTTAGGGGTGGTTTTGGATGATGCAGGCGGTCGATGTGACCTTGATCGTAGCCTTGGGGGAGGGTTCAACCACGTCTAGAGGGGTAGTTTTTAGAAAAAATTATTTTCAACCCAGTAACCTAAGCTGGCCAGAGTGCTTCTAACCTAACCTACTGTTGGGTGTGGGATAAAGATGATGATCATCACGCCTTCTGCCGTGTACAGAGATATTGTGATGGGTTAGTTAGTGACCCCTCAGTTAGCCTGTGTGATAGGCTAGGCACAGGTAGAGCTATTTACTTAGCTAATGTGACGAGTTATGTGTTGGTGGCTGTGATAAGTAATGCATTGGTAGCCGTCCATACCTTGCTGTTGTCGTAGTTCATGCAGTGGTAGGTTTTCCTTACGGAGCTATTGTCTTAGCACTGATATAGATCTTACGTAAGTATTATCTTGGTCATTGATCGATAACTGTTTTTACGTAGCTATTGTGATGTTGGTAGCTGTCTTTACGAGGCTAGTGTGATGGTTCATTATTTAGTAGCAGTCAATAACGAGTTAGCCTATGCATCTTTAATTGTCTTTACACAGCTATTATGTTAGGGTATGTATTGGCTGTTATCTTTTCGTAGCTATTTTAATGGGGTAGGCATTGTTAGATGCCTTTACGCTGTTATTGTCTTTACATAGCTATTATGATAGGGTATGTATTGGTTGTTATCTTTTCGTAGCTATTTTAAAGGGGTAGGCATTGTTAGCTGCCTTTACGCAGTTATTGTGTGACAGGTTATGCATAGCTGTTTTTACATAAGTCTTGTGATAGGTTATACAATATTAGCCGTCTGTACGTAGCTTTTATGGTAGGGTGAGCATCGGTAGCTCTTTTTAACGTAACTATTGTGGCTGTCTTTACGAAGATATCGCTTAAGGTCTTAAATTGATAAAGGGCGTTACGTAACCATTGTCATAGATTAGGAGTCGGTAACAGTTTTGACATACCTATTGTGGTAGAGTATAAATCGGTAGCTGTTTTACAGAGATGGCGTCTAAAGTCTCGGTTTGATGGAGAACATACCTGGACAATATGTGTAATGGCCTTGACGGTTTCTGCATAGCTATTTTGGTACGCGTTGATAACTATAATTATGTCTAGGGCTTAAAGCTTTTGCCGGTGCCTTCACTAACCATAACCCATTTGACTTCGGTGTAGATGTTGGTTGATTAGCGTAAGTTTTTCATTTTGATTAGCTGAAACGCTGATCTGGGCATAGCCGCCATAGCCTATTTGGACTTGGTGTCAATGCTGTTCGTTTGAACTTCGCGTATGTTGGTTGGTTAAACGACGCGTAAGACAGTAGTTTAGTTGAAACATTGGTTATTTGATCTAGCCTACACAGGTCTTAGCCACCATAGCCCTTTTGAACTCGGTATCAACATTACAGCCATCTTGTTCTCCACCTGGATGACGTCATATTCGATCCTAGGTTGTGTATCGGATACTATGTGTTACCTTATATCACGCCACTCATGAGATGCTATGTGTTTGTCAAGCTATACTTCGGGTGCTATATGACGAACTTTAGCCGAGCTATGCAGCGGATATTATGTATTCATACTTCTCATCGGATACTATATGTTAACCCATCGTCAGGCTATGGTTTGGATATATTGTGTTAGCCCTAGTCGTGATTTGCATCGTATACTATGTGATAATGATTAACCGGGCTATGTATCAGGTATTATGTGGTAATTTGTGGGCAACTTGTGGGATAGTGTGTGATATCCATTAGTTAAACTATACACTGGATATAATGTGTTATACTTTGTAGGCCCATGTCTTCTTAGCATAATATCTATGTTGGCTTACACACATATATGTTTAACACATTATGTATTCTATTATGTATTTGGGCTTAACATAGTATGATAGCATGCATGTTGGCTTACCATAGTATTTATGTAGGTTTACACGCATATTTGTTTAACAGCGTATATATATGGCTATTTAGAGTATATTGCATGCTGGTTTAACATAGTATATATGCCTATATTGGTTAGCACTGTATGTATATAGGTTGCGCGACTTTTTTTTGATTATATTGTAGTATTTGCTGACCGTCATGGGCGTGATAGGTTATGCATTGTTAGCTATACGATATAGTACTTCCCGTATTATACAGCCGCCTGCCTGAGGTTCTACCTGATAGACGGGGTGAAAATGTGTGTCAGGCTCTGATCACATAAGCTTAGGCCTGTGGTTTACCGACATAGTAGGCCTTATGGATACAATGTGTTATTCATTAGCGAGGCCTCTGGATACTATATGTTAACCCTTCGTCAGGTTATGCATCGGATACTATGTGTTATTGATCAGGTATTATGTGGTAATTTGTGGGCAACTTGTAGGATAGTGTGTGATAGCCCTTTAGCTAAACTATGCGTTGGATATAATGTGTTATAATTTGTAGGCCCTTGTCGGCTTAGCATAATATGTATGCTGGCTTACACACATGTTTGTTTAACGCATTATGTGGGCCTAAAATAGTATATACGCCTATGTGGGGTATCGGCCTAATACAGGGTGTATAGGTTAACCTGCATATTGGTTTAACAACGTATATATGGCTATTTAGAGTATATTGCATGCTGTTTTAACATAGTATATATGCCTGAATGTTGGCTTAGCACTGTATGTATATAGGTTGCGTAACTTTTTTATAGTACTTCCCATATTATTCGATTGCCTGGTTCTGCCTGATAGACAAGGTGAAAATAGCTCAGATCATATAGGCTTTGGCCAGTGGTTTACCGACATAGCGGGCACATTTAGGGATTCATGTAAGTCGGCTTAGCATAATATGTATGGTGGCTTACACATGTTTGTTTAACGCGATATGTAGGCCTAACATAGTATATACGCCTATGTATGATAGCATGCATGTTGGCTTACCAGAGTATTTATTTGGTTTACACGCATATTTATTTAACACACTATATGGGGCAATCGCGTATCCAGGCCTAACACAGTATATAAGCCTATGTAGGATAGCATCCATGTTGGTTAGCATTGTATTTATGTGAGTTTACACGCGTATCTGTTTAGCACAGTATGTAGGCTTAGCATATTATTTATGTGGGTTTACAAGCGTTTTTGTTTAACACACTATATAAGATATCATTCATCCAGGCTTGACATATTATATAGGCATATGTGGGTAACGGGAATATTTGCCTAATACAGGATGTATATGGGTTAACCTGCATATTGGTTTAACACCGTTATGGCTATTTAGAGTATATTGCATGCTGGTTTAACAAAGTATATATGCCTGAATGTTGGCTTAGCACTGTATGTATATATAGGTTGCGTAACGTTTTTTAATTATATTGTAATATTTGTTGACCGTCATGGGCTTGATAGGTTATGCATTGGTATATGTACCTTATAGTACTTCCCATATTATACGATTGCCAGGTTCTACCTGATATATGAGGTGAAACTATCTCTGTTCATATAGGCTGTGGCCAGTGATTTACCGACATAGTAGGCGCATTTAGGGATTCATGTATGTAGGCCTAGCATAGTATGTATGCAAGCTTGCGTATTTGTTTAACACATTATGTGGGCTATCGTATATATTGGTTTAGCTATACCTTATAGTACTCCCCATATTATACGGTGGCCTGCCAGTGGTTCTACCTGATATATGAGGTGAAACTATCTCAGTTCATATAGGCCTTGGCCGGTGATTTACCGACATAGTATGTCGGCCTAGCATAGTGTGTATGTAGGCTTGCATATTTGTTTAACACATTATGTGGGCTGTCATATATATTGGTTTAACACGTTATATGGGCCTTCTCGTCTTACATTGACCGTTTACGTAGGCCTACCGGGCCCCCGCGTTGTGATCGGTCGATTCAACTTGTTGACTATTTGAACTCTATGTAGGTCGTTGGTCGTTTGATCTAACCGATCATTTTTTGGTAATTTCATATATTATTTGATAACCACCCCCACTTGATGCCTGAATCCAGGGTTACTTTACCTATCGGCTGGCTTCGAGATGGCTTTTACCTGTGTCCTTGCTCCGTGTTTGCTTTACCTATGGTCTAACTCCATGGTAGCTTTACCTAGGCCCCGACTCCATGGTAGCTTTACCGATGGTCTGCCTCAATGGTAGCTTTACCTAGGGCCTGGCTGGCTTTACCTCAGGCCCGACTCCTCGGTTACTTTACCTATGGTCTGACACCTGGATGGCTTTACCTAGGACTTGGTGGAGGTGTTTGTCTTGGTCGATAGGTTGTAATTGATATAGCAACCATCCTGGCCAGACTCTTGGGTAGCTTTACTTAAAGTCTACCTCCAAAGAGGCTTTACCTAAGACCAGGCTCCAAGGTAGCTTTACCTTAAGCCTTTTCTTCAGGGGGCTTTACTTAAGGGCCTGCCTTGGGTTTGCTAAATCCCCGCTGCAGGGATGCTATGCCTGAGGTTTGGGTGGGTCTACCTCCAAGATAGTGTGTTAACTCTGCGGGTTTGCCCCTTGCCCTGCATCAGCCAATTTATTTAGGGTAGAACACTATAGTTAGGGTATGCCTACTACTTGCCTAGACTCCGTTAAATCTTTCCAAAAGTTACCCCCACCACCGGAGCTATTCCGGGGTTACTTTACCTAAGGGTCGGCCTCGTGATGGCTTTACCCGAGGGCTAGCTCCGTGTTAGCTTTACCTAAGGCCTAGCTGCCGGGTGGCTGGGCTCGGTTTGGCTTTAACCGAGTGCGTGCTCCGTGTTAGCTTTACCCGCTGCTAGGCGGTGTTACCTCAGGCGCCGGTTCGGGATTGGCTTTTACCTAGGACCTCGATCATTTTTGGCAATCTGAAAACCGGTGATCCCACCCACACAGCCTACCATAATGGACACATATCCCGTACGGTCCTTCGATCATACCGATCGATTTTTTGGCAATTTCATATTTTATTTAAAAACTACCCCTTGGTGAAACAGCCCCCGCAATGGTCCAAAAGGGCCTCTACACGTATCCCGTACTGTCTGTTGATCCAACCGATCGATTTTTGGCAATTTCATATTTTATTTAAAAAACTACCCCTAGGTGAAACTACCACTCAGCAGCCCGTAATAGACTCTAAACTCACCCTATCGGTCAAGAAACATTTTTCCAAAATTTTTTCGAAAACTACCCCCCACCCCCACTCCACCCCCGGAGCATCCCCCGCGTATGGTCCTGAACGTGGCCGAGGTCACCCCCAACACGTAGGTTAGGTTAGGTTTGATCCATTTTGGCTAGCTTAGGTTAGTTGGCTGGAATTTATTTATTTTTTCGAAAAACTACCCCCCACCCCTCTGGACGTGTTCAAAACCACCCCTAAGGCTTGGATCAGGGTCGCGACGTCCGCCCACATCATCCGAAACTACCCCTATAGTCCTAGGTTACGTAGCGGCCGAGTTTTTTTTTTTTTTGGAAAAACTACCCCCACCCCTCTGAATGTGGTCGAAACCACCCCTTGGTCTAGGGTCATGGCCGGGGTGACCTTGAGCATCATCCAAAACTACCCCTATAGTTCTAGGTTACGTAGAGGCCGAGTTAGGGGTGGTGCGCGCCAGGGTAATGCCAGTCCTACTCCTGGTCACAAAGCCATGGGAATCTGAAGGGGTTCCAATACAAAATTGGAAGTTCTAGGTCCCCTGTGTACAAGAGCTGCGACGAGGACCAAGAGGAAAGCCCAATCCACGTCCTCTGTAAGTGCCCTGCTTTGAAAGCTGCATGGGGAAAGTGGTCTGACTGGTAGGTGAGTACATCAGAGGATATCAGAAGATTTAGCCTCAAGAGGATACTTGAATCCACTAAGCTAATCCTATGGTAGGGATGGGAGGAGGGTACAAAGGTAGAGCTATAAGTACTCTACACCGGTAAGGTCCATCCGAGTTTTTTTAATAATAATAAGAATAATAATAAAATGCATATTTGTAATAAAAGCCCGACAACGAAAAATACAAAAATTGTAAACTTCACAATAAAAACAATAAGAAAAGATAAACCTATAACTTTAGGAACAACAACAATCAGCAGAAAC
>JBAIZL010000001.1:34966992-34991992 GCA_036971475.1 Prosapia bicincta
AAGAGCTTGAATAAACATATTTTATTATTCTAATTACTTCAGTAAAAACTTACAATTATAATAGTTTCAAGTATAATAATAAATACGTTTATTCAAAAAGTATATTAACAAAAAATATGATCAAAAATGTTTGAAATCCATTCACACACACATACAAACACACACACACACACACACACACACACACATACACACACATACACACACATACACACACACACACACACACACACACACACACACACACACACACACATACACACACACACACATATAAACACTAACATACACACATACACACTCATATACATACACACACACACACACACACACACACACACACACACACACACACACACACACACACACACACACACACACACACACACACACACACACATACACACACACACACATACGCACACACACACATACACACATACACACACACATACACACACACACACACCTACACACACACACACACACACACACACACACACACACACACACACACACACACACACACACACACACACACACACACACACACACACACACACACACACACACACATACATACATACACACAAACACACATACACACATACACACACACACACACACACACACACACACACACACACACACACACACACACACACACACACACACACACACACACATACACACACATACACACACACACACACACATACACACATACACACACACATACACACACACACACGCACATACACACACATACACACACACATACACACACACACACACACACACACAAACACACACACACACACACACACACACACACACACACACACACACACATACACACATACACACATACACACACACACACATACACACACACACACAAACACACACACACACACACACACACACACACACACACACACACACACACACATACACACAGACACACAAGTAGTAAGGGAGTTTCTGGGCTTAGCGGGACCAATCTCCAAAATTTAGCTCGAAGAGCATTTCAGGGGTACCTATCCGTCTTATCGGCGTTTCTATTGGTCGCTCACGGTGGCCCCCCTCATTTCTCCCACCGATTCATTCACTTATACGTTTTCCCATTGGCCACCCCTCCCGTTTTCTCATATGTTTTCCTTCCTTGGCGGGTTGTGCGGGGAGCCCCTCGGCCCCCCCGTCCGAAGAGCATTTCAGGGGTACCCAGTTCTCTTTTCCAATTGGTCCCCCTTCTCGTTTTCCTTCCTTGGCGGGTTGTGCGGGGAGCCCCTCGGCCCCCCGTCCGAAGAGCATTTCAGGGGTACCCAGTTCTCCGATTCAGAAAAGTCTATCGCGTTGTGCAACAGATAAATTGCGTCATCACCTTGGCCTTTAGTAATGTAAACAATTGCACCAGGAAATGTTGCGATTGTAAAACGCCATCATTAAAATAATTGTCCAGGAAGGTCGCGATTGTAAACAACCGTCATTCGATACGCGGAACTCATTCAAAGTAATTGCGCTTGGTGTGTAATAGATAAATTGCATCAGGACCTTGGGCTTTAGTATTAATAGTTATTGCCTTGTGTAATAGATAAATTGCATCAGGACCTTGGACTTTAGCATTATTTTGCGCAACGTCGCTAATATGTTATCCGCAGCAGAACGCGTGTTTGCATTATCGTCACATCCAAACCTTTGTGCATGCGGAAAAACCTTGGCTCATCATTACATAAGCAAGGCCAACGCCTATGTAGAGAATTATGGTTTGGAAGACTATGATATGGCTAGTAAGCACTATAAAAGCTGTGCATGGTCCTGTCAGTCGTTTACAGGAGACGGCCCAGACACCTGTGCGTGTGCGTTATTTGAGGAAGCTTTGAGAAAAGCTCTAGAAGTTTTGGAAGGCAGCTTTGAGAGTGTGTTACAAGAAAAATGGAGTTTGTAGTTGATTTTCAAGGTTTTCGAGGTTTAAATAATGACTTTATAATAAAAGAGTTGGCAGTTGTTAGAAAAGGTGACGGTGAAGAAGCAGAGTGCCAGACATTCCTATTTGAGCCGCCGAGTGACTTTAGCGATTTAAGCAAGAATTTGCAGAAGCAAGCGATTTGGCTGGAACGAAATTTACACGGCTTAGCTTGGGATCAGGGTTTTATATCTTATCACAAGGTAAAGGACATTTTTATTGATTTAAAAATTAATGGTAAATTTTTTGTTAAAGGTGTAGAGAAGCAAACATTTTTACAAAATTTTTTAAAAGATATTAATGTTACAGTGATAAATATAGAGGACCATAATTGTCCAACATTAAGTATTTTAAAAAAACTTTTTCATAACAATTTTATTAAAAAGTGTAAATTTAATCATTCAATTGATAATTGTGCTTACATAAATGTGTTCGTTATTAATCAATGGTTGAAATGTGAGACACTAATTAAAGATAGATTAAACGCTGTAGACTTAAGTATAAACGAATGTTTTAATAAAGGGTATATAATGTACAAGACTGTTTAGTTAATTATATACCTAAAAGTTTTATTATTAACCATTCAGAAAATGTAGAACACATTTATGATAGATTGCCAGAACATTTAAAAACGGATTTAGAAATATTAGATAATTTACCTTGTGATAGGCATAAAATACAAGTTTTACATAATTTTTATTTTGTAAAAAAAAAATATTGCACATTTTGTAATCACCGAGTTTGAATAGATTGTAAGAGTTATAATTTTTATTGCACATTTGTAACTTTCACCGAATGGATTTTGTTTAATAAAGTTATCAAATATTGTGTGCAGAATTTATTACACTTAAAAATGACGTCTTCTTTTATTGATACTGATGAAAATTCGTGTATTGATGGTTTTGTAAAAAAACATTACTGCGGTTTGGAGGGTTTTATTGAAAATAGTAATAAAAACGAAAAAATATGTTGTAAAGATGTAAATGACTGTATGAGAAAACAAATGTACAAAATTTTAAATCTAAGTTGTATTGGCCAACATTATGTAGAATGTAAGTTGTCCATTTTTGATATAGAGAAGAAAATGCGAGATACGTTCGCAAATTGGCCAAAACCATATCCAAATATCGACGACATGGTACAATCTGGTTTTTATTATAATTCAATTGGAGATCATGCTGTTTGTATTTGTTGTAATATACAAATTCATAGTTGGCAGGAAAAAGACGTTCCAGCTATTGAACATCGTATTTATTCACCAAAACGTAAATTAGTTAATAAGTAAACAGGAAAAGATGTAAATTAGTTTGTATAAAATAAATGTTTCAATAGTTGACAGGAAAAAGACGTTCCAGCTATTGAACATCGTATTTATTCACCAAAATGTAAATTAGTTAATAAGTAAACAGGAAAAGATGTAAATTAGTTTGTATAGAATAAATGTTTCAATTTATGTGTTAAATAATTTATTTATTCACCTTTACATTGAGAAAAGATAATTGTCTATAATAATTTCTGTTACTGATTTTGAACGTAAACACACATGTCACAACAGCTCCTATTGTCCTAACATTGAAAACAGGTAATTGTCCATCATACCTGCTATTACTGATTTTGGACGATGACCCCACCTTAATAATTTTCTGTATTGTTCGGCGCTGAGTATTGTAAACAACGGTGCGAAAATACACATGTCACACCAACTGCTAGGGTCCCAAAAAATGTTTTGCAAAATTGACCAATTATCTTCTCTTTTATATCTGTACGTTATTATCACTCTGGTAAAATCATCAAATAAGAAATCTCCACTTCTGTAAAGCAGTTTTGTGATACAGCCCCTGCACAAATTGTTATATCGATTATCATAGGAGAAATGTTCAAATAGAATAAAATTATCAACGTAAACAAATTCAACATAATCGTTTTTCGGATGGTTCATTAACATTATGAAATCATTACTCAATAAACTCTCTTTGGAATACACTCTTAAAAATTCGTATACTTCATTATCGGGTATATATATAGTCATAATATTTTTTAATAATGAATAATTGTATCCATCAGTATTGCGTTTGATTAAAGTCATAAACACTTCCTTATAAGATTCGTGCAGACACTTAATAATCGTTGTGGGTAATTCAAGGCTATCCAAATAATCCTTTCTTATTATACGCGAACACACGTCAATAATACACAATTGAAATAACGATTTATTCATTTTAGGCTAGTCAGAACAACAACAATGACAACGTCAACTGCAACAGTGAGAAGAGGCATTGCAAGAGAGATTTATAAACAGGCTCGTAGGAATTCTCCCACTCGTCATGTTGAGGTGAAATGATTGTATGATCTTTACCAAGCCGACCTTGTGGAAATGCTGTCATTCGCTAGAGCGAATAAAGGTTATAAATTGTTTTAGTAAATATGCGTTGACGGTGCCGATGAAATGGAAAAGTCATTACAACCGATTTTAGATACATATTCTATGCGTCACTTACAGTATTGTACTCCTGAGGATGTTGGTAATGTAAACCAACGAAGGGCTTTGAGTTTATTATTCAATAAATTGAATATTCCTGTATTTGTGTGTATTACGAATATTATGTGTGACCAGAGGTGCCGATTTCATGACATGTGTGGACTTTACAGAGATTCCGGGACAAATTAACCAGGTCTCATGGTTTGACATATTTCATGATATAATTTTTAAAATAAATGACTGTACTTTTTGAATGGCATAGCATATGGTGGTATAAAAAATAAATTCAACCGGCATGAGTAGTCAAAACAAAGGCTTATTAAATAAATTTTAAAAAATTCTGTAAATGGCTGTATAAAAACAAGCAATATAACAAAAACGTTTTTGTAAGTAAATTTCTACTGAGGTCAATAAAGAAAAAAATTATTTTAGTCACTTTTTATTATATAATTACAATTATAAATATGTACAAAACATTTGGCTAGGCTATAATGCTCAAGATTAGCTTGAAGTACCTTTGATGAGGGCTTCTAAGGCAGACCTGTAGTTGCCGAATCGGTGTAATTTTTTATTATAAATAAATAAAACAGTTTTAATCACAATGTACTTTTTTATTGTAAAGGAATCGTCATCAGAGGATATGACTACAAGAATGAGACTTGTGGTTAGGAGGTTTTATTTATTTTATAGTTTTAAAAAACTTAAATTTTATTGAAATAAAAATATATGAATGTAAAAAGATATTTGTAGAGCAAATACTATGTAGATGTCTTTGTTACCATTGTAGCTGTATATAATGGTAAAACGTATATAAGTAGTAATCATTAATATAAACAAGTTTTAAAGTCAATTCTTACTTGAATCAACAAAGAAAAATTTTATTAAATGATTACAATTAATACAGTTAATGTAACATAACCTTTAAAACAGCCACCACATAACTTTTAACATAAAATCAGCTGTTTTGTGAAATCATACGTTATAACTTATTTTAAGCCAAATGGGACGAAATTACCATATTGCATACATTGCCCCTTTTGTTAAAAGTTCCTCCCATATAAAACTAAAATTAAATAAATAAATTTAGTTAATGAAGAAAAATCTATATTAATTGTATTTCTTTTTTTAACTGAGAAAATAAAAAGTTGTACACAAAAATAGTGTATTTTATTTATAAGACCCACTTTCTGTTACCAAAATTTATAGGATATAGACAATGGATAATTCATAAAATGCTATTTTGTTTTATCTTTATTAATTTACAAACATTAACATAACATAATTTTGTGTTTCCAAAAATTTGTAGGATATAGGATTAAATAACTTTTCACAAAATGCTATTGCTGTTTTTTCTTTATTAATCTACAAACATTAACACAGGAGAATTATTTATCTTTTAACATAACATGGCCATATGCCAACGTATGTACACCATCTTTACATATATATCTTTTATCGTCATCGGGGCTGAGAGCCAATTTATCAACAGTGACGGTTTGAACTATATGTTTTTTCGATGTAAATGAAATGATTTCTCGCCTGCTTTTAATAAATGATTCTAAACACTTTCTGTAGTCGTCAAAATTTACAGTTTTAAGCGCTGTTTTAGTGATGCCTTTAGCTTTTTTTTCAATTTTATTTACCGTTCTAAAACTGTATAATTTAGCTCTCAGTCCGATGAATTCAGACAAACCAACGCCTTTGCATTCGTCTTTGAAACAGCCCAATTTCTTAGCATTATCTCTGAAATAACCTTCATGATTTTGAGGAAGATCGGACATATCAAAATGATTTCTCAAATCATCATTCACCTTAATATCTTTATAGAAATTATCAGTAAAGATTTTATAAAATAAACCATCTGTGTCTAAATACAAAAGATTAATTTTTGATTTATAGAAATCTTTCAAAACATCGTAGTGTATTTCGTACATACGTGTTTTACTTATTTCTAAAACCGTAAAACCAATATATATTGGCTTGTTAAAATAAATCGATTCTTTTTCCAATTCAATAGCGCACAAAGATTCACCGTAGATTATGCGATTCAAAAAGGTAGGTTTCCTAATCAACGCATTCAATTTTCTCTCCGAGCTAATTAATTTTAAACTTTTTCTTTTCCTAATATTTTCAATTGTTTTGCCAAACATTGCGTTTATGACAAATTTATAGAAGTCTTTTTCAAAATCGTTTTTAGCGTTTTGTCTTTTTTTCGTATTAAAGAGAACATACGATGACAACCATGCGCTTTGTTTAAACTGCATAATCCTATGAATCTTTGTAATTACCAGTCCGTGACGCAACGCCTGTTTCAAATTAACATAATGACAAATGTAATTCTTTTTTACTTCTAAAGTTGTCAATAATTTAGATTGTTTACTGCCTGGCGGACATTTAGTTTCCGTTAGAAATGGCAATTGATTATGATCATCATGCAAGTAGCTAGGATATGCAATATCCACTTCTAAAATATATCCTATGGGAGAGTCATCCGCTATAGCCAAAACATCAGACGTATTTATTTCTTTAGACCTTTTCCATTCAAAAGAGGCGTACGGCATGGGTTTTGTCATACTCCATCCGTACAAATTTGTTGCATCAATATACATTATATATGACAGAGGTTCGGCTATTTCAAAATCGTCTCCCAATAGGGGGTTATTGGCTTTGCCATATCTAGTAATACAAGAAGTTATCCCGCCTCTAATACCTTGTTCTATAAATAAAAATTTATCATAATCTGTAAATAAATCTAATTGAATTTGAGTGAATTTGAGCATTGCGTCAAACGTTAAACCTGGTAATGTAAAATAATAGGCACAATCTAAATCATAATTTGTTAAAGATAAATCTCTAAAATTTTCAAACACATCACACAACAACAATACGTCAGTTAAAAGATACAAATCGCTATATTCGCCCAAAGTTTTACACTTAAAATGTTGCCACACGTTTTGTGCGTGTTTGTATTCATCATCAGAGATATGGCTGGCTTCTAGCATATTATAAAAATCATTTTTTGTCGGCAATTCGGTTTCTTGCAATTTTTCCCAAGAATCTGTATAACTGTACGGATATACACCTTTTCTAGTCACAAAAGGTATATCGTGTACAGAAAAATGTTTTTTCGTATATTTAAATTTTTCATTTGGCAAATTATTAACTAATTTACTCAGATTTGTGCTCATAAATTTATATGTATCAATAAATCGTAATGCAATACCATTTTTAGTATTTTTCGAAAATGTAATATATTTCTCGTTTGTGTGTGGTATCACACGAATGTCATTTGTATCGCAACCCAATTGTCGGACAATGAAATGACTGTCATAACTAGAGCTGCCGTGTATAAATATAGGCAAGAATTTTTGTTGTTGCCTCAACAAATTGCACTTACTACATAAAACAGATCTGAATTTACCAGTAATATGACAATGATCTTTAACAGGACTATTAATTAGAGTAAACTGATGGTTACAAGATTCACATTTATTGGCTGTTTCAAATCTATACTTTTCATCTTCACTTAATTTTCTCATTGATTTATTAGTTTTACATATTTCACCAATATTATTAGCAAGTTCAATAAGATACGACATAAATTGTTCTGCCGCTCCTAAACCTCTATACACATACGGTTTTTTAGGTAATTTGTCTAAAATTTCGTTCGGCAAAACCAAATCAACATCAATAACTAAATATACTGCAAATGACATTGGTTCGTGGATGTCGTTTAATTTGACACACTAATTTTTTTGTTTACCGGTTTCAACAGACACTCAAAATCTGCATAAACAACAAAAGGCACTCTGTATTTATAGTGATAATGTTTAAATTTCAAGATACTGTCATCATGCGAAGGCATTTTTACCTTTACAGGTTTTGTTTTTTCACACACACTCAAATGATTGTTCAAATTTACATCTTTATTTTTTCCACTATAATGTACTAAACATCTTTTACAAAAAACCAATTTTTTGTATGTTTATTGATTTGACTATTCATTAATCTTGAAAAATGTTTAATATAACAATAATGACTCTTTCCCGACTGATTAGTTAACAATAATAAATCATAATGATTTTTCTTAATACTCTTACTGATTCTTAACGGATAAATATTGTTATTACCATCTTGACTTATTGCATAAACGTTTACACTGGTATTTACATTATGTTTTTCAAATTTTGAAATCTGACGCAAAGGCGTTGGAAAATCAATACCCTTAAGATTAAATATATTAGACAATTTAAAATAACGATTATTTACTATGTTCAAATGTTTGATATCTGTTTTTATATACGGGACTAAAAGTGACCATAAAAAGCATTTATTATCATAAAAATTTTGAGGGTTTATAATGGCCTTTTTATTTTTTATTGAATTAGGTAAAGGCAGATATGAGCTGGGAGCTAGCGGATTAAATTTACTAAATCGAAGTATAATTCGGGTAACCCTATCCAACGACCAACCGCTTCCTTTATCTATATATTCTTGCTCCTCGACACATATCTTACGAAATAAATTGTTTAAAATATTGTATAAATTGGAAGTCACAAATACAGGCACATTTTTTGTTTTGAAATACCTTAATTGTCTTTCTTGCGTCAACAGTTTTATGTAAGAAGCTTCAACCACTATATTGAATTTCAACATATTATAAGTCCTAATAATAATGTTAATTAAGCGGATCATTTTCGCTCTAGTGAATATTAACAATAGACAGACATCGCGTATGCTAGAAGTGTTATTTAGGGGCTGCCATCTTGCCTATTCGCTGCTAACCCTGCTGATATAATACAATTACTCGGGGTTGCCATCTTGCCTATTCGCTGCTAACCCTACTGATATAATACAATTACTCGGGGTTGCCATCTTGCCTATTCGCTGCTAACCCTGCTGATATAATACAATTACTCGGGGTTGCCATCTTGCCTATTCGCTGCTAACCCTGCTGATATAATACAATTACTCGGGGTTGCCATCTTGCCTATTCGCTGCTAACCCTGCTGATATAATACAATTACTCGGGGTTGCCATCTTGCCTATTCGCTGCTAACCCTGCTGATATAATACAATTACTCGGGGTTGCCATCTTGCCTATTCGCTGCTAACCCTGCTGATATAATACAATTACTCGGGGTTGTCATCTTGCCTATTCGCTGCTAACCCTGCTGATGTAATACAATTACTCGGGGTTGCCATCTTGCCTATTCGCTGCTAACCCTGCTGATATAATACAATTACTCGGGGTTGCCATCTTGCCTATTCGCTGCTAACCCTACTGATATAATACAATTACTCGGGGTTGCCATCTTGCCTATTCGCTGCTAACCCTGCTGATATAATACAATTACTCGGGGTTGCCATCTTGCCTATTCGCTGCTAACCCTGCTGATATAGTACAATTACTTGGGGTTGCCATCTTGCCTATTCGTTGCTAACCCTGCTGATATAATACAATTACTCGGGGTTGCCATCTTGCCTATTAGCTGCTAACCCTGCTGATATAATACAATTACTCGGGGTTGCCATCTTGCCTATTCGCTGCTAACCCTGCTGATATAATACAATTACTTGGGGTTGCCATCTTGCCTATTCGTTGCTAACCCTGCTGATATAATACAATTACTCGGGGTTGCCATCTTGCCTATTAGCTGCTAACCCTTCTGATATAATACAATTATTCGGTGTTACCCACCACCCTATTTTTCTGCATCTATTCGCGTATATATTTATTGTTAGTTTATAATGATGCTTAAAATATAAGATGCTTACACAGCTGGTAACAAGGTTACAAACGTTTATATTTAACTAACACTTAAGTACAGAGAGGAGTTATTATGAGAATGGTTTGTTTTAATATGTGAGTGTTAAAATAAATTAGGTAGTTGAGCCGTTGATCTAAATAGATAAAAGGAATGATAACAGGTGGGGTTGTCTTCGCAGCGAGTGGTCTGTAGGACTTTCGCTGCAGATTTCGCATCCAATCTGTCTAGAAAGACAATTTTAAGAGAATTTATCCTAGTTATAGGATTTATAACTAATATCCTAGAGTCATACAGGATGGAATGCTTTCTCGTATCCACAGCCCCATTGCTAGAATTGCAGCCCCATTGCTAGATTTGCAACCCAATTGCTAGAATTGCAGCCCCATTGCTAGAATTGCAACCCAATTGCTAGAATTGCAGCCCCATTGCTAGAATTGCAGCCACATTGCTAGAATTACAGCCTCATTGCTAGAATTGAAACCCGATTGCTAAAATTGCAGCCCCATTGCTAGAATTACAGCCTCATTGCTAGAATTGAAACCCTATTGCTAAAATTACAGCACCCTTGCTAGAATTACATCAACATTGCTAAAACAGCCCCATTGCTAGATTATGCATTTCCGCTGCGTAAAAATTAATCCGTCCACACTAAGTCAGATGTCAGATGGCATTATTCTGTCAAAGTGTGGACTGATTAATTTGTAGTCGGGGGAATATATATAATAAGTGTGGACAAATTAAATTGTAGTTAGGGGAAATGCATAATCTTAGTGTGGATAGATTAATTTTATATTACATAATATCAGCTGCTTCATGAATCATGTGTTATCACTTATTTTAAACCAAATGGGACGAAGTAACTATATTGCACACCTTGCCCCTTTTGTAAAAGGTTTTTCTCGAATTTAAAACTAAAAATTAATTCATTATTAAATATAATTAATAAAACAATACTTTAAAAAACAATTAGTGTCATTCACTACATGTTTTAAAAAAATGTATTTGAACTTGAGTGGATGAATACAATTATTTTATTAACGATAGAAAATCTGAACAGGTACATATATACTATTAGAGTATTAACTAATAGCAAAAATTGAAAAGTTTTTAATGGTAGTGAAAAGAAAGCCAAAGAAAATAAGGTGAACATAAACAAGGAGAAGATTGCTTATGTCCACGTGCTTCCAACATTCCCATCACTCTAGTGATGGTCGATCCAGTGACTTTAACGGATCGGTGATTTAGTGAAAGCGCCAGGTTTGGATCAGTGACTATAGTACTGGTGACAACTTATACTAAGACTGCTCTCATCTGCCAATAACAAACAGTAATGTCACGCTGGTGAAATAGTTACATATCTCGTTTTTTTTGAATGCTCATTTTATTTAAAAATAAACTGCTACGCAATTAAGAGCAAACTACCCAGTGAGAAATAGCGTCTACTGTACACCAACATTGTCACTAACTAAAAACCTGACACAAATCGACCACCCACACACGACGTAAATGAGTAGAACCAGTGACAGCGACAAATCAACCAATAACAGCCGTTTCATCCAGTGACTGCGACTTTTTGCCCAATCACAACATAGGTAACTTCCGATCAATCCATTGTCACTGGAACTGGCATTTTCCATAATTTGTCATTGTCACCACCAGCGACAAACGAATATCAGTGACAAGTCACCGTGACAGAAAATATCGAACATCAAAACATCAGTCGAAACTGTACCTCTCGGTCGCACGCTTCACTTCCCCATTCAGATAATATGCTTGCTAATATACCTCTGTGTGTTACCGCTCTGTCTATACAACCTAGAATTGTCGAAAAATCGTTCCCCAGGAGGAAGGCGATGGTCCCAGGCTTCAAACGAAACATTCAGATTGTAATTAACTTGGACGTTTCTGTAATGGAATAAATGCTATTAGATGTTTTGTAAATTTGAAACAAGTAAAGCGCGCGAAAATCGAACATCAACCACACAAAGTGACAAAATAAGCTGAACTCCTTTATACCATTAGAATGGGTCATGGTCCATGATGGTCCTTTAGTCTATTATCACTCTATCCCTGGCCTTCTTGGCCATCACCTCCTGTACTTATATATCACTGACGCCTTTATTTTAAACTGGCGTCTTCTATGACAAAGCTTTGGAAATAATTATAAAACAAAGTGTGCATTTAGTAGCCGAGAGCAGAAGTCGCAGGTTCAAGTACTCGTACATCAGCATAGATATTATATGATGGTGTGTAGCGATGTCCAGGCGGTGTCGCAATACTGTAACATCAATTATGTATTGTATTGTACGAAGGTTAGACGTAGTGGGCATCTTGTTCAATTACTTATTTAACAGCATTGGCTACATTGTGTGTGTGTACGTGCGCGTGCGTGTTGGTGTGTATGTATGTATGTGTGTGTGTGTGTGTGTGTGTGTGTGTGTGTGTGTGTGTGTGTGTGTGTGTGTGTGTGTGTGTGTGTGTGTGTGTGAGTGTGTATGTGTGTGTGTGTGTGTGTGTGTGTGTGTGTGTGTGTGTGTGTGTGTGTGTGTGTGTGTGTGTGTGTGTGAGTGTGTATGTGTGTGTGTGTGTGTGTGTGTGTGTGTGTGTGTGTGTGTGTGTGTGTGTGTGTGTATGTGTGTGCGTGTGTGTATGTGTGTGTGGTGTGTGTGTGTGTGTGTGTGTGTGTGTGTGTGTGTGTGTGCGCGCGTGTGTGCGCGTGTGAGTGTGTGTGTGTGTATGTGTGTGTGTGTGTAAGTGTGTGTGTGTGTGTGAGTGTGTGTGTGTGTGTGTGAGAGAGTGTGTGTGTGTGTGTGTGTGTGTGTGTGTGTGTGTGTGTGTGTGTGTGTGTGTGAGTGAGTGTGTGTGTGTGTGTGTGTGTGTGTGTGTGTGTGTGTGTTTGTATGTGTGCGTGTGTTGGAAATACTCTTGATACTAACTACTGAACGACTTTTTAAAACTGAATTAATTTAGTAATTGAAGACAAAAATAATTACCTGACAGAAAAATAAATTCTGAATTTTAAAATTTATTTCAAGGTCTTTAAAACAACAAAAGTGTAAAAATAAAGTAGTGAAACAATGACGGACTAAGCAGACAGGTGGCAACCTATACTCGTGCTAGCCTTGGAAGAACAATAAATACAGCGAGGCACAGAATAATCTCGATATTGTCACTACGTCCCGAGATGTAGATACGGTACTGCATGCATCACGAATAAGTAAGCTTGTAATAGTTTTTTCAAGGTCGGTTGGAGTATGTGCCTACTTTATCGCGACCAACTATAGGCAACCCACGAGAATATGTAGGGTGTCAACGATATACGGGAATTGAATTTTTAACCTTTTGCAGCTTTGTGGCTGCAGAATGCCTGAAAATGGCGAAACAATTGCACACTTTCAATAAAATCTTCGAAACGTCCCAGATCATTATAATTCAGTTAGTTACATTTAATTTAAATGAATTAAAATCTATATTTATCCTGCATTATGGGTCCCAACTGTGAATATTAAATTCAGTATTTTACAAATCCTGCCCTAATCTCCTCTAGTTACGTAGCTGTGCTTTGCCAACTCCGCAGAGGATGGTTCAATATGCAACATGGCCACATCTGCTCCCCTTCTCAGCAAGGCCTTCGCCTAAGTTGGCCACCAGTCCTTTGCCTAAATACTGTTCCTGATACGATCGTATTTAGCCGAACGAAGGCATGCCTATATGTGTATGCATATCCCAACAACCATTCCTCTTCTCCTCTACACTGATGCAGACCATTGATTATTCTATAAACTGACACTAGATAACGTTCAGAGCCAATATGGTCCAAGCTATAAGGCTAACCTATTATAGTCTTACGTTATGTTCTCGCCATACTTTATGTTATATCTTTAACTAATGCTACAGCTTTACGTTATGTTACAGCTTTACGATATGTTACAGATTTAAGTTATGATGTAGCTTCAAGTTATATTCTACCCTTACGTATATTCTATCTTTATGTCATACCTTTATGTACTAGCTTTACGTCATATTGCAGCTTTACCTTATGCTATAGAATTTACATTATGTTCTAGCTTTTGGTTATGTTATAGCTCTACGTTTTATTAGAGCTTTACCTTATACTATAAAATTTACATTAAGTTCTAGCTTCAGGTTATGTTATAGCTTTACGTTTTATTATAGCTTTATCTCATGCTATAGTTTTACGTTATATTACAGCTTTACGTTCTGCTATAGCTTTATCTCGTGCTAGTTTTACGTTATGTTACAGCCTTATGTTCTGTTATAGCTTTACCTTTTGCTATAGCTTTACGTTATGTTACAGCTTTACGTTTGGTTATAGCTCTACCTTTTGCTATAGCTTTATGTTATGTTACAGCTTTGCGATCTATTATAACTTTACCTTTTTCTATAGCTTTACTTTGTTACAGCTTTACGTTCTGTTATAGCTTTACCTTTTGCTATAGCTGTAAGTTACGTTACAGCTTTACATTCTGTTATAGCTTTACCTTTTGCTATGGCTTTAAGTTATGTTACAGCTTTACATTCTGTTATAGCTTTACCTTTTGCTACTTTAAGTTATGTTACAGCTTTACATTCTGTTATAGCTTTACCTTTTGCTATAGCTTTACGTTCTGTTATAGCTTTACCTTTTGCTATAGCTTTACGTTATACTACAGCTTTACCTTATGTTCTAGCTTTACGTCATATTATAGCTTTACATTATGTTACAGCTTTACATTCTGTTATAGCTTTACCTTTTGCTGCTTTAAGTTATGTTACAGCTTTACATTCTGTTATAGCTTTACCTTTTGCTACTTTAAGTTATGTTACAGCTTTACATTCTGTTATAGCTTTACCTTTTGTTATAGTTTTACGTTAGGCTATGTTAAAGCTTTTATTCTGTTATAGCTTTACCTTTTGCTATAGCTTTATGTTTTGCTACAGCTTTACCTTAGATTCTAGCTTTACGTCATATTATAGCTTTACCTTTTGC
Source organism: Prosapia bicincta (assembly GCA_036971475.1). Taxonomy (NCBI): domain Eukaryota; kingdom Metazoa; phylum Arthropoda; class Insecta; order Hemiptera; family Cercopidae; genus Prosapia; species Prosapia bicincta. The sequence continues at coordinate 34,982,199 of JBAIZL010000001.1, forward strand.
TATAGCTCTAAGTTAGGCCATTACATGTGGATAATATAGCAGACTTCCTGGCGAACATTATTTTTATATGAGTTCTCTTTAATGGCGGCTGGCGTTGTTAAGAAATTAAAGCCGCACAACATAGGGTTCATTAACAAGGGACTTCTCTCTACAACTGACATTTCACGATCCGTTCAGACGTTGTGTGCGAAGGTTCCGATCCAACTTTCTCTAATCACTTTCTTTTCTGGCCTTGATCGCTCTTTACCACTTGCGAATCTGTGTGGAGTGGAACATTGTCGAGTAGAATAGCGCAGGCCGGTTTTATTTACCTTAAACGGTCATGGATATCGGTCTAGAAGTAAGTCAAACAAAAGTTTGGAGTTACGTCTATAACGTTAAATATAGTAAATACGTGACATGCTGACCCTACAACTCGTAAGCCTATCAGAGCATTGGCCTTTTTGAATATTTAACCTTTCGTGTCTCAAGAGACGATTTATCGTCATGAGAAACTTGTCAATTGCCCACACGACGTCATTTCTTTACTTTATTATATTTTGAGTGGATATTTTTAGAGTATAGGGAAAGTGTGCAAATACTTTGTATTTATTTTAGGACATTATAGGAAACTAACAAAAAACAAAAACTACCCGATTGCAGCAACCTTGCAGGTGGTTAATAACTTACGTCTCACAGTTTGTCTATTCAGACTCGCTTTCAAAATAGCTATTGAAATTAACAGTTTGTTTTGTTGTTTATGTTCTCTTACTTGTACTGTTTAATTTATAGACAGTTTTTGACTATACACAAGTTAGACAAACAAAATATTTTACAGTCAATTCCTACTTCGGTCAAAAAAAACAAATTTTATTACCTTTTTATTAAATAATTACAATTAATATAAATAAAGTAACATAGCCTAAGCGTTCAAAAAGCTGTTCTACCACATAACCTATAACATAAAATCAACTGTTTTATGAAATCATATGCTATCACTTATTTTAAGACAAATGGGACAAAATAACTTATTGCAAACCTTGTCCCTTTTGTAGAAAGTTTTTCTCCTACGTAAAGCTAAAATTAATACATTGAATTTAATAAATGAGTTTTTTTTAAAAAAAAAAAAAAAAACTATATTAACATCAAGCGTCATACCCTACAATATAAAAAAAATATATTTGAACTTGAGTGGATGAATAAAAAGTAGTTTATTAATAGAAAACTTATACATCTTATTCTGATTGCAACTGTATTTGGACTGACACAGCCTAAACAAAGCTGGGAAAGAATAAAACGAGCTGCGAAGAGCCCGTTTGAAGGGACTGACACAGCCTAAGCAAAGCTGTGAGACAGAATAAAATGAGCTGCGAAGATCCCGTTTGAAGGGAATGACACAGCCTAAGCAAAGCTGTGAGACAGAATAAAACGAGATGCAAATAGCCCGTTTGAAGGGACTGACACGGCCTAAGCAAAGCTGTTAGACAGAATAAAACGAGCTGCGAAGAGCCCGTTTCAAGAGACTGACACAGGCTAAGCAAAGCTTTGATACAGAATAAAACGAGCTGCGAAGAGGCCGTTTGAAGAGACTGACACAGGCTAAGCACAGCTTTGAGACAGAATAAAACGAGCTACGAGGAGCCGGTTTGAAGGGACTGACACAGGCTAAGCAAAGCTTTGAGACAGAATAAAAGGGGCTGCGAAGAGCCCGTTTGAAGAGACTGACACAGGCTAAGCAAAGCTGTTAGACAGAATAAAACGAGCTGCGAAGAGCCCGTTTGAAGGGACTGACACAGGCTAAGCAAAGCTTTGAGACAGAATTAAACGAGCTGCGAATAGCCCGTTTGAAGAGACTGACACAGGCTAAGCAAAGCTTTGAGACAGAATAAAACGAGCTGCGAAGAGCCAGTTTGAAAGGATTGACACAGGCTAAGCAAATTTTTAAGACAGAATAAAACGAGCTGCGAAGAGCCCGTGTGAAGAGACTGACACAGGCTAAGCAAAGCTGTTAGACAGAATAAAACGAGCTGCGAAGAGCTCGTTTGAAGGGTTTGACACAGGCTAAGCAAAGCTGTTAGACAGAATAAAATGAGCTGTGAATAGCCCGTTTGAAAAGACTGACACAGGCTAAGCAAAGCTTTGAGACAGATTAAAACGAGCTGCGAAGAGCCCGTTTGAAGAGACTGACACAGGCTAAGAAAAGCTTTGAGACATAATAAAACGAGCTGCGAAGAGCCCGTTTGAAGAGACTGATACAGGCTAAGCAAAGCTTTGAGACAGAATAAAACGAGCTACGAAGAGCCATTTTGAAGGTACTGACAGAGCCTAAGAAAAGCTTTGAGACAGAATAAAACGAGCTACGAAGATCCCGTTTGAAGGGACTGACACAGCCTAAGCAAAGCTGTGAGACAGAATAAAACCAGCTGCGAAGAGCCCTTTTAAAGATACTGACACAGCCTAAACAAAGCTGTGAAAGAATAAAACGAGCTTCGAAGAGCCCGTTTGAAGGAACTGACACAGCCTAAGCTAAGCTGTGAGACAGAATAAAACGAGCTGCGAAGATCCCGTTTGAAGAGACTGACACAGGCTAAGCAAAGCTTTGAGACAGAATAAAACGAGCTGCGAGGAGCCCGTTTAAAGAGACGGACACAGGATAAGCAAAGCTGTTAGACAGAATAAAACGAGCTGCGAAGAGCCCGTTTGAAGAGACTGACACAGGCTAAGCAAAGCTTTGAGACAGAATAAAACGAGCTGCGAAGAGCCAGTTTGAAAGGATTGACACAGGCTAAGCAAATTTTTAAGACAGAATAAAACGAGCTGCGAAGAGCCCGTGTGAAGAGACTGACACAGGCTAAGCAAAGCTGTTAGACAGAATAAAACGAGCTGCGAAGAGCTCGTTTGAAGGGTTTGACACAGGCTAAGCAAAGCTGTTAGACAGAATAAAATGAGCTGTGAATAGCCCGTTTGAAAAGACTGACACAGGCTAAGCAAAGCTTTGAGACAGATTAAAACGAGCTGCGAAGAGCCCGTTTGAAGAGACTGACACAGGCTAAGAAAAGCTTTGAGACATAATAAAACGAGCTGCGAAGAGCCCGTTTGAAGAGACTGATACAGGCTAAGCAAAGCTTTGAGACAGAATAAAACGAGCTACGAAGAGCCATTTTGAAGGTACTGACAGAGCCTAAGAAAAGCTTTGAGACAGAATAAAACGAGCTACGAAGATCCCGTTTGAAGGGACTGACACAGCCTAAGCAAAGCTGTGAGACAGAATAAAACCAGCTGCGAAGAGCCCTTTTAAAGATACTGACACAGCCTAAACAAAGCTGTGAAAGAATAAAACGAGCTTCGAAGAGCCCGTTTGAAGGAACTGACACAGCCTAAGCTAAGCTGTGAGACAGAATAAAACGAGCTGCGAAGATCCCGTTTGAAGAGACTGACACAGGCTAAGCAAAGCTTTGAGACAGAATAAAACGAGCTGCGAGGAGCCCGTTTAAAGAGACGGACACAGGATAAGCAAAGCTGTTAGACAGAATAAAACGAGCTGCGAAGAGCCCGTTTGAAGAGACTGACACAGGCTAAGCAAAGCTTTGAGATAGAATAAAACGAGCTGCGAAGAGTCCGTTTGAAGGACACAGGCTAAGCAAAGCTGATAGACAGAATAAAATGAGCTGCGAAGAGCCGGTTTGAAGGGACTGACAGGGCCTAAGCAAAGCTGTGAGACATATTAATACGAGCTGCGAAGAGCCCGTTTGAAGAGACTGACACAGGCTAAGCAAAGCTTTGAGATAGAATAAAACGAGCTGCAAAGAGCCGGTTTGATGGGACAGACATAGGCTAAGCAAAGCTGTGAGACAGAATAAAACGAGCTGCGAATAGCCCGTTTGCAGGGACTGACACGGCCTAAGCAAAGCTGTTAGACAGAATAAAACGAGCGGCGAAGATCCCGTTTGAAGGGACTGACACAGCCTAAGCAAAGCTGTGAGACAGAATAAAACCAGCTGCGAAGAGCCCTTTAAAAGATACTGACACAGCCTAAACAAAGCTGTGAAAGAATAAAACGAGCTTCGAAGAGCCCGTTTGAAGGAACTGACACAGCCTGAGCTAAGCTGTGAGACAGAATAAAACGAGCTGCGAAGATCCCGTTTGAAGAGACTGACACAGTCTAAGGAAAGCTTTGAGACAGAATAAAACGAGCTGCGAAGAGCCCGTTTGAAGGGATTGACACAGGCTAAGCAAAGCTTTGAGACAGAATAAAACGAGCTGCGAAGAGCCCGTTTGAAGAGACTGATACAGGCTAAGCAAAGCTTTGAGACAGAATAAAACGAGCTACGAAGAGCCCTTTTGAAGGTACTGTCAGAGCCTAAGCAAAGCTTTGAGACAGAATAAAACGAGCTGCGAAGATCCCGTTTGAAGAGACTGAAACAGGATAAGCAAAGCTGTTAGACAGAATAAAACGAGCTGCGAAGAGCCCGTTTAAAGGGACTAACACAGGCTAAGCAAAGCTGTTAGACAGAATAAAACGAGCTGCGAAGAGCCCGTTTGAAGAGACTGACACAGGCTAAGCAAAGCTTTGAGATAGAATAAAACGAGCTGCGAAGAGCCCGTTTGATGGGACAGACATAGTCTAAGCAAAGCTGTGAGACAGAATAAAAAGAGCTGCGAATAGCCCGTTTGAAGGGACTGACACGGCTTAAGCAAAGCTGTTAGACAGAATAAAACGAGCGGCGAAGATCCCGTTTGAAGGGACTGACACAGCCTAAGCAAAGCTGTGAGACAGAATAAAACGAGCTGCGAGGAGCCCGTTTGAAGGGACTGACACAGGCTATGCAAAGCTTTGAGACAGAATAAAAGGAGCTGCGAAGAGCCCGTTTGAAGAGACTGACACAGGCTAAGCAAAGCTGTTAGACAGAATAAAACGAGCTGCGAAGAGCCCGTTTGAAGAGACTGACACAGGCTAAGCAAAGCTTTGAGACAGAATAAAACGAGCTGCGAAGAGCCTGTATGAAGAGTCTGCCACAGGCTAAGAAAAGCTTTGAGACAGAATAAAAAGTGCTGCGAAGAGCCCGTTCAAAGAGACTGACACAGGATAAGCAAAGCTTTGAGACAGAATAAAACTTGTTGCGAAGAGCCCGTTTGAAGAGACTGACACAGGCTAATCAAAGCTTTGAGACGGAATAAAACGAGCTGCAAAGAGCCCGTTTGAAGGGACTGGCACAGGCTAAGCAAACCTTTGAGACAGAATAAAACGAGCTGCGAAGAGCCTGTATGAAGAGACTGCCACAGGCTAAGAAAAGCTTTGAGACAGAATAAAAAGTGCTGCGAAGAGCCCGTTCAAAGAGACTGACACAGGATAAGCAAAGCTTTGAGACAGAATAAAACTTGTTGCGAAGAGCCCGTTTGAAGAGACTGACACAGGCTAAGCAAAGCTTTGAGACAGAATAAAACGAGGTTCGAAGAGCCCGTTTGAAGGGACTGACACCGGCTAAGCAAAGCTTTGAGACAGAATAAAACGAGCTGCAAAGAGCCCGTTTTGAAGAGACTGACACAGGCTAAGCAAAGCTTTGAGACAGAATAAAACGAGCTGCGAAGAGTCCGTTTGAAGAGATTGACACAGACTAAGCAAAGCTGATAGACAGAATAAAACGAGCGGCGAAGAGCCCGTTTGAAGGGACTGACAGGGCCTAAGCAAAGCGGTGAGACATATTAATACGAGCTGCGAAGATCCCGTTTGAAGAGACTGACACAGGCTAAGCAAAGCTTTGTGACAGAATAAAACGAGCTTCGAAGAGCCCGTTTGAAGGAACTTATACAGCCTAAGCAAAGCTGTGAGACAGAATAAAACGAGCTGCGAGGAGCACGTTTGAAGGTACTGACAGAGCCTAATCAACGCTTTGAGACAGAATAAAACGAGCTGCGAAGAGCCCGTTTGAAGAGACTGACACAGGCTAAGCAAAGCTGTTAGACAGAATAAAACGAGCTGCGAAGAGCCCGTTTGAAGGGTTTGACACAGGCAAAGCAAAGCTGTTAGACAGAATAAAACGAGCTGCGAATAGCCCGTTTGAAGGGACTGACACAGGCTAAGCAAAGCTGTGAGACAGAATAAAACGAGCTGCGAAGAGCCAGTTTGAAGAGACTGACAAAGGCTAAGCAAAGCTTTGAAACAGAATAAAACGAGCTGCGAAGAGCCCGTTTGAAGGGACTGGCACAGGCTAAACAAAGCTTTGAGACAGAATAAAACGTGCCGCAAAGAGCCCGTATGAAGAGACTGCCACAGGCTAAGCAAAGCTTTGACACAGAATAAAACGAGCTGCGAAGAGCCCGTTTGAAGAGACCGACACAAGCTAAGCAAAGGTTTGAGACAGAATAAAACGAGCTGCGAAGAGCCCGTTTGAAGAAACTGACACAGGCTAAGCAAAGCATTGAGACATAATAAAACGAGTTGCGAAGAGCCCGTTTGGAAGGACTGACACAGGCTAAGCAAAGCTGTTAGACATAATAAAACGAGCTGACAAGAGCCGTTTTAAAGAGACTGACAGAGCCTAAACAAAGCTGTGAAAGAATAAAACGAGCTTCGAAGAGCCCGTTTGAAGGGACTGAACAGGCTATGCAAAGCTGTGAGACAGAATAAAAGGACCTGCGAAGAGCCCGTTTGAAGGGACTGACACATCCTAAGCAAAGCTGTGAGACAGAATAAAACTAGCTGCGAATAGCCCGTTTGAAGGGACTGACACGGCCTAAGCAAAGCTGTTAGACAGAATAAAACGAGCTGCGAAGATCCCGTTTGAAGGGACTGACACAGCCTAAGCAAAGCTGTGAGACAGAATAAAACGAGCTGCGAGGAGCCCGTTTGAAGGGACTGACACAGGCTATGCAAAGCTTTGAGACAGATTAAAAGGAGCTGCGAAGAGCCCGTTTGAAAAGACTGACACAGGCTAAGCAAAGCTTTGAGACAGAATAAAACGAGCTGCGAAGAGCCCGTTTGAAGGGACTGACACAGGCTAAGCAAAGCTTTGAGACAGAATAAAACGAGCTGCGAAGAGCCCGTTTGAAGAGACTGACACAGGCTAAGCAAAGCTGTTAGACAGAATAAAACGAGCTGCGAAGAGCCCGTTTGAAGGGACTGACACAGGCTAATCAAAGATTTGAGACAGAATAAAACGAGCTGCAAAGAGCCCGTTTGAAGAGACCGACACAAGCTAAGCCAAGTTTTGAGACAGAATAAAACGAGCTGCGAAGAGCCCGTTTGAAGAAACTGACACAGGCTAAGCAAAGCTTTGAGACAGAATAAAACGAGCTTCGAAGAGCCCGTTTGAAGGAACTGATACAGCCAAAGCAAAGCTGTGAGACAGAATAAAACGAGCTGCGAGGAGCACGTTTGAAGGTACAGACAGAGCCTACTCAAAGCTTTGAGACAGAATAAAACGAGCTGCGAAGAGCCCGTTTGAAGAGACTGACACAGGCTAAGCAAAGCTGTTAGACAGAATAAAACGAGCTGCCAAGAGCCCGTTTGAAGGGTTTAACACAGGCAAAGCAAAGCTGTTAGACAGAGTAAAACGAGCTGCGAATAGCCCGTTTGAAGGGACTGACACAGGCTAAGCAAAGCTGTGAGACAGAATAAAACGAGCTGCGAAGAGCCCGTTTGAAGAGACTGACAAAGGCTAAGCAAAGCTTTGAAACAGAATAAAACGAGCTGCGAAGAGCCCGTTTGAAGGGACTGGCACAGGCTAAACAAAGCTTTGAGACAAAATAAAACGTGCCGCAAAGAGCCCTATAAAGAGACTGCCACAGGCTAAGCAAAGCTTTGACACAGAATAAAACGAGCTGCGAAGAGCCCGTTTGAAGAGACCGACACAAGCTAAGCCAAGTTTTGAGACAGAATAAAATGAGCTGCGAAGAGCCCGTTTGAAGAAACTGACACAGGCTAAGCAAAGCATTGAGACATAATAAAACGAGTTGCGAAGAGCCCGTTTGGAGGGACTGACACAGGCTAAGCAAAGCTGTTAGACAGAATAATACGAGCCGAGAAGAGCCCTTTTAAAGAGACTGACAGAGCCTAAACAAAGCTGTGAAAGAATAAAACGAGCTTCGAAGAGCCCGTTTGAAGGGACTGAACAGGCTAAGCAAAGCTGTGAGACAGAATAAAAGGACCTACGAAGAGCCCGTTTGAAGAGACTGACACATCCTAAGTAAAGCTGTGAGACAGAATAAAACGAGCTGCGAATAGCCCGTTTGAAGGGACTGACACGGCCTAAGCAAAGCTGTTAGACAGAATAAAACGAGCTTCGAAGAGCCCGTTTGAAGGGACTGACACAGCCAAAGCAAAGCTGTGAGACAGTATAAAACGAGCTGCGAAGATCCCGTTTGAAGGGACTGACACAGCCTAAGCAAAGCTGTGAGACAGAATAAAACCAGCTGCGAAGAGCCCTTTTAAAGAGACTGACACAGCCTAAACAAAGCTGTGAAAGAATAAAACGAGCTTCGAATAGCCCGTTTGAAGGGACTGACACAGCCTAAGCAAAGCTGTGAGATAGAATAAAACGAGCTGCGAAGATCCCGTTTGAAGGGACTGACACAGCCTAAGCAAAGCTGTTAGACAGAATAAAACGAGCTGCGAAAAGCCCGTTTGAAGGGACTGACACAGGCTAAGGAAAGCTTTGAGACAGAATAAAACTAGTTGCAAAGAGCCCGTTTGAAGAGACTGACACAGGCTAAGCAAAGCTTTGAGACAGAATAAAAAGAGGTTCGAAGACCTCGGTCAATTTTGTGTACCCTAATTCCATACTGAAATGATATGAAACAAATTATAATTAATATTTAAAAGCAAATGTAGGAAAAACATTTTTTGACAACTTTTTAGAGAACAAATATTCAAATACTATTTATTAAGACTTTATTTTTTTTTTTTTTTGACAATTATAACAATGCCAACGAATTACAAAAAGCTCTGATTAAATGAGACTTTATTTTAGAGTCAAATTTATATACCCTAATTCCCTAATGAAATAATATTTACCTACAAAATGATATGAAACAAATTACAATTATTATTTAAAAGCAAATGTAGGAAAAACATTTTTTTGACAACAATGTTAAAGAAATGACAATTATAGCTCTGATTAAATGAGACTTTATTTTACAGACAAATTTCTAAACCCTAATGAAATATTTAGAAAACACTACGAATTACAAAAAGCTCTGATTAAATGAGACTTTATTTTAGAGTCAAATTTCTATACCCTAATTCACTAATGAAATAATATTTACCTACAAAATGATATGAAACAAATTACAATTATTATTTAAAAGCAAATGTAGGAAAAACATTTTTTGACAACAATGTTAACGAAATGACAATTATAGCTCTGATTAAATGAGACTTTATTTTACAGACAAATTTCTAAACCCTAATGAGATATTTAGAAAACACTACGAATTACAAAAAGCTCGGATTAAATGAGACTTTATTTTAGAGTCAAATTTCTATACCCTAATAAAATAATATTTACCTGCAATATCTTCTTGCAACTAACAGACACTAAGAACTGGAAATTAATTCTGATGGCTCTTACTGACTCTCAACGTATTTAAACTCTTACGTCAACACCTAATTATGCAGGCTCATTCAATTATTCTAAGATCTGTACTTACATTCACGAGTTCCGCATGCTGATATTTATAGTTTAATGACAGTTTAAAATGCTCAACTGCTTGGTCTTTTCCTATTACATCATCAAATATTAAAAACACTTGCATTAATGCTGTTTATCCTTGACGCTATATTGTAGAAGGCAGTTATTTGAAATAATGTACACAAG
>JBAIZL010000001.1:35009492-35014492 GCA_036971475.1 Prosapia bicincta
TAAAAATGTATATGTACTTAAGGCTACTGACATATCCCAGAACAATTCATACTAATTTAAATACACTCAAAGTTTTGATTTTCTATCGAAAAAACCTTTTCAAGACATAAACGTGTATTAATTTAATAATAAACCATAATTTACAGTCTTTTTTTTATTCATTAACAATACGTTTAACATCATTAAAATGGCACCTACAAATCAAATTCGCTACTAGATAAGTCAAATTTTGATCGCCGTTAATGTAGACAAAACACAGAAGCATTTGAAATTTGACTTAAAAATGGTAAAATTTATCAAGAATAACGAAATATTTGATTTTAATAATGTGAAAAGTATTGTTTGTGAATGTACAAATTGTAAATTCGGGTTTAATAATAAATTCATAAACTTTAACATTTGAAAAGGATTGCCGGATAAAAAACCGAAACAGACTATTTGTAAAACATGAATTGATATGTGATCTGACATTAACCTTGGAAACATTGAATAGTTATTGACAGAGATTAAATAAATTTTAAAAATAATGTGTTTGCTGTTTAACATCACACGTAAGTTACAATTCGTTATCTTTGAAAAAGTCATACAAGGTTTCAAATACTTCTGTCTAGCCTTAAATAATACAAGACCTCCAAAAGTCGAAATATTCATCGTAGATTCTATCTTCTCTGTTACTCTAAAGATCTTCATTGAACTTCTTTGGAGGCTCAGATTGATCTCATTGATTTGTTGATAAGTGTCAGATAAGTAAGGTAGACATTACAGCCAATCATTGTCATGTAAGCTGTATGACAAGCGAAACATCTGCCTTGAAAATACAACCTCACTTCAAACCTGACCTCAAATAATTCATTATAAACGGCCGCCATTTCACTTTTTCACCTCAACAAGCCCATTTTTCCCCTAGCAAGCCGTTGCGAACCCCCAGGGGTTTACGCACTCTAGGTTGAGCACCATTGGTATAATGAATTGATTAAAAACCCTTTTACAAAAAAATTATATTTATCGAGCATCATACCTTATTTCAATTTGTTCTTCTAGTTCCCACTCTCCCTATATATCCTGCTAAAATTTTCTGTCGTTAGTAAAATACATTTTATTCATCCACTTAAGTTCAAAAACATTTTTTTAATTTGTAGTGGATAACACTTGATGTTTTTATCGTTTTTAATATTTATTAATTAATAAAATTAAATACTGAATTATTTTAGTTTTATATGGGAGAAAAACGTTTCATAAAAGGGGCAATGTATGCAATATAGTTATTTCGTCCCGTTTAGCTTAAAATAAGTGATAACATATGATTGCATAAAACAGATGATTTTATGTTATAGATTAGTGGTTTCAATATATAAAGATTATGTTACTTTATTTATAATAATTGTAATTAACTAATAAAAAGTAACTTAAAATAAAATCTTTCTTTGTTGCCCTATGTAGGAATTTACTTGAAGAAGTTTGCTTACATTACTTGTTTTTAAATACATTTTAATAATAGGTGTTTTTTTTGTTACTGCGAACTCTACCGTTTATGAAACACAATCAAGTAGGAATGAACTTTAAACAATTTTTGTTTACATTTATTGTTTTTCCGAATATCAGTAATATTATGTTTGCTTCCATTTTATAAGCATTTTATTAAAATGGTATAAAACTCATCGTAAATTTGATTATGGAATACATTTCGATGCAGAGTTAGAGTTTCAATAATATATTTGATAAATATACTACATCTGCACTTAAACGTTTGAGAGTTGTTAAGCTTACATCTCCAATACTCTTTGCTCAGCTGCTGAAAGATTAAACATTTTGTTTCCAAGAAGAATTCAGTTTTTCAGGTTCGTTGTAACATATCTCAAGAAAAATCCATGTATTTATCGGAATAAAAATCTCTAACAATGAACACAACAAAGCTTCTGCTCCAAATATCTTCCACTCTCAGAAACTACATATTTCTAATCAGGATTGAAACAACGGAACGAATCTAAGATCAGGGCAGTAAACGAGGATTCTGAACTTATGTGAAACATAAAGACTTGTGTCGCCTGATGCATTTACCAGATTGCGTTCTATCTCGTCAAAGGTTATTTGTCTAAACTACGACGGTTGCAGACAGTTTAGAAATGTAAACATTTTATGAGATACTTTCCAATATGCTCGTGGTGTATTGGAAACTTTACGAGCAACAAACAATCAACTACTAAAACTTACATTACTGTAAGGTGTTTTAAAGTAAAGCATAAAGCAAACTATTGTATTTATTGTATTATTGTTTTGTAATTAAAGTACCTAAAATTTCTGGGAAAGTTGTTTAACCATAAATACGAGGATTTAATCTTAGGTCACTTATTTTAGTTATTTTGTGAATAATATTTGTGGTTTTGGGGTTTTTTCACCTATATTTTTGTAATATCTATTCCAAGTATAAGGATTTTTGTTATAGGCCTACTCAGGTATAATATCATAAAGCCATGCTAAATTCATTAAGTATTCCATTGTCTAAATTTAAACAAATTAAAACAATGGAACGTTCAGAAGAATAGGAAAATGCCATTCTTTGAGTACCTTACATTACTATAATGTATTTTAAATGTTTATTTATGAATACATTTTATTCCTTATACACAGAGTTTTCAGAGAGAAAATAAAACATTTTACTCACCACGGATTATTTTGTTTCACAAGTTGTTACAAAACTTGTCTACCTATTAATAACATTTAATTACCATAATTTAACGAAAGATGTCAAATTTCAATTTTTGTAGTAATAGAAATATTTTATTCACATATTAATGAACAATAAAGTTTCCTTAACTAAAACGTATAATACTGTTCCTCAAACCAACAGCTGTCTAAAAGCTTTTATTAAGCTTTGTTAGTTTTCTCTTTAAATGTAATGTGTAATTCAATTTTTACTTTAGTCTATATCACACGAATGTCTATTTGTCTTCTACTGGCTACAAATATTATTGTTACATAATAATTATGCTATTAGTTTTACTCAAGTTATAAGCTGTAATTCCTTCTATTATTTCTATTTACTATCGTTCTATTAGGGAAATAACAAATACTCTATTAGTTTTATTAAAATTACTAGTTTGATTAATTTTATTATTTCTAATTACTATTATTCTATTAGATAATTAATAGTTATTCAATTGGTTTTATTCTAAATATTACTTCTAGTTCGTAATATTGTTTCTAATTACTATTATTCTATTAGCTGAATAAGAATTATTGTAATAGTTCAGTTCTAGTATGTAGCTAATACAAATTAACCTATTTTAGAGTCTATTGGCAACACGTGGAGCTAACACCACTTTTTACATATTTACCTGATAAATAAGTATCCCATTATTCACTCTTGCAGAGGCCCGTCGGTGATGTTTGTCTGAAAAGTCGTTCCCCTTACGAATCTCGAAGATTAATGAACCACTCCACAATTACATTTCATGATAATGGACAAAGGTAATAAAAGGCGTAGCATTTGTCTGTTGTGTTTATGCTACTGTAGGTTACTTATACACACAGGTTAACCGCCTAGCACATAAATACAAGTCGGAACTAGCTGCAAAAATAAAGCCCATTTCCCTTCAATTATTATTACTTAAAGCCAAAATGATTCTCTATATTAATACTTGATTCGTACTTATCGAATGTGTATTGTATTTATTAATAACCCATAGTGTTTGAATCGTTACCTGCAGAAACATCTGACTTTTATTTCAAAAATCTATATTTTCTAACGCTCTATAGATATACGAATACTTTATTGGGTAAAAAAGCTTTCTACATATATTATATTTTTCTGTTTATAACCTATAGTAAGGGGACTATTAGAGCAGATGTTCTATTTCTACAGTAGAGGGTGCTGAATGTGTGAAGAGTGCGCTAGTGTAGCCTATAGCAATAAAATAACTTGGAGTACTGTTTCAGATCCATGATCAGGAGTACCTCCTGATTCTCCATGGAAAGAGCTTATGAGTTTGGTACATGGGCTATCAATTTCGTTTCCTTCATTCGTGGTAGGGATACTAACCGTAAGACGGAGGTAGCTCACTAGAGGTTGGCTCCCATGAGGGCTGGTTTTTGGGCCCCAGGCCAGCGTTGAAAGAATAGCAGTATGTTATATTTCCCCACAATATTATATATTATTTTAGATTGTGCTACAAAGTTTGTTTTTATTTTCAAGCAGAAATTTACTGCTTCACATTTTTACTTTTGGAATACTTTTGTAATGGTAGTTACTATTATTTCTTTTCTATTTAAATGCTGTAGTTTACCGTATAGAACTACTTTACACACAATTAAAAACCAAGAATAAAGAAAAGATAAACATTTTTTTTAAAACCAATTCCTACTTTAATCAACAAAGAAATGTTTATTTTACTTACGTTTTACTAAATAATTACAAATATAAATAAAGTAGCTTGGTACATACGTTAAACAGCTGTTCCATCATAGCACCTATGGCATAAAATCAGCTGTTTTATGAAATCATATGTTATCACTTATTTTAAGCCAAATGGGACGAAATAACTATACTGCATACCTTGCCTATAGGAACACTATAAACATAATTTCACCAAGAAGAGAACCTGGTTTGTTTATGCAAATATTTCTCGGTTAAAACGATTAAATCTGTGGAATAATGTTTAGAATATATTGTTGTTTATTTTCCAACCTATTCAAACCATTTGTCGTTAGAGGCATCAGCTGTTTGTAAAGGAAATGTCGAGTGTTAGCGCGGATGCTGTCAACCATGTCATCCGACAAAGGGAGTTCATCCCACCAGATGATTGTTAAGGAAACTATGCTACGGCTTATCTGCATGAACAGATGACGTCATTTCAATATGGCAGGAAGCATCTGATTACGCTGTTAGTTATTAAAATGTATTTGTAATAACCGTAAGCTGATGTAAACATTTCAAGGGCCAAGTAATTAAAAACAACTTAACGCACCAATGTACTACTATTAAGATAATTTTTTACCTGTGT
>JBAIZL010000001.1:35019492-35064492 GCA_036971475.1 Prosapia bicincta
CGGATGTTCGCTAGTGGACACGTTAATCTTCCCCTGCTTCGTGGGTTGTTACTTTATTATTAAGCACTGACTGTATTGGCAATACTGAGCCATTCTTACACAGCTACTGAAGCTGTAATGGTATGTAAAATAACCTCAGAGACGACAAAGTGCTGGAGTTTATATTGTCCGGCGATATACTAACACGATCACGTAATTACAAGCGGAAATATTTGCACAGTGATGGGTCTCAGCAATAACGAACAAGCAATAGTTTTACTGGCGTCAACTTTCCCCAACATGGCAAAACTACACTGAGACATTATAGAATGAAGGCTTTTCCATGAATTACTAAAACCTGCCATCTGCATAAAGAGTTCGTTATACCAGGTGGTTACAACGGGAAGTTTGCCGCCTTCTGATGATTGAGGTTTACAGTGGTGCCTTAACACGTTAGGAACGATGTATCCGCTATGACTATCTGTGAAGCAGTATAAACTGTTCCTGAACAAGTCTTCTGGGTTTACGTTTTCGTTAAAGGGTCCTATGTACACCCTTACAAGGCCTAACTGGAGGTCGCATATTTTTACTACTGGTAGAATGGTGATATTTGTCCTCTATAGATACGGACTTTGATCATCATAAACTGTTTGTAAATAATAGAAAATACCAAGACTTCAATACATTTCTTGCATTTAACTAAAACGAGATTGATTCATTCCCTTCTATTAGCTCATATATGTCTTCTACAAATTTCCAATCATTAATAAAATTGGTTTCTATTTATTCATTTAAGACCAAATACATTTTTTTAAACCTGTAGTGAATGATAATTGATGTCAATAAGGATCTCTCAAATGTTTATTCTTTATTTAAATTTTAAAAAGTTGATGTCTCAGTGTGTTTCGAACTAATAAACTACACGTTTGAAATCCAGCAATTTGGTACTGAGCCAGCTTTCCCATACCTAGAAATCTAATATTGAAAGATGTAAAAGAAGTTATAAGAGAAAGATTATTTGCAATAACGAAGCATTACAAGTGATGGATAGAAGGAGAAGTAATAGACCGACACCAGCTTCATGAATTAGAAACGAAAGGAAGAATAAAGGAAATAAATATATTAGCACAACACCATATACTGCATAGAGAGAAAATATGAAAATTGCAAAGAAATTCTTATTTCTTGCCACTTAATATTGTGATTCTGTCACATGTATATACATATTTATACTATTGTAATTAAAATATAAAAAGTAGCTACGATAAAAAAATCGTTTGTCCTTAGTAGGAGACGACTTGAATAAATATATTTATATACTTGTTTTAAAATCTAATTGATTGGAAAAGCATTGTAACTTAAGTCTTTTACTTCACAAACTATTTCCACAAGTGGTTTTACTATATGGTGAGTTCTCGATTGGATATTGTTTAGTCAATTCAGGAAATAAATAATTTTCGTGCCAACTTGGGGACGTACAATTTACAACCCTACTTGGATTTAGCTTCTGTGTAACGATATTATTAAGAGGGAATAGTTCCCAGTGACTATAGTCGGGATACCTTCTGAATTATCACATAGGCTGTGGATGTGACATTGGACTACCTTCACCCCACACTAACTTGTAGTAAGATAATTATGGTACTTTCTATCGTAATCGTATTAGTCAGGGTATTGTTAGCAGCCTGGTAACTAAGAGTCTACAGCAACACACACACACACACACACACACATACACACACACACACACACACACACACACACACACACACACACACACACTGTTGAGATACACTAAATCCTAATTATAGGCTATTTCTATTTTTAAACATATATTTATTTAACAATTGAGATGGTTTATATAAAGTAGTTCATAATTTATTCAAATTATTTCAAACTAAAAAATAACTGTAATATACTGGATTGAAAATATTTTCTATGTGACGTGTGAATAACCCTGCCTTCTCTGACTAACTGACGGAGTTACTAAAATGTCCAAATAGAAACAACCCTTCAGGTTACCCGTACAATATTACCATCCCTCGTCCTATATCTGCAGCTAGTTAAAGACGTCACGCTGCAGAGTCACGGCCACCGGGCTCTCCCATCTCTGACTACCTGACGGAGCTACTAAAACGTCCAAATAGATACACCCCTTCAGGTTACCCGTACAATATTACCATCCCCCATCCTCTACCTGCACCTAGATAAAGATGTCACGCTGCAGAGTCACGGCCACCCTGCTCTCCCATCTCTGACTGACTGACATAGTTACTGAAACGTTCAAATAGAAACACGCCTTCAGGTTAACCGCCCTATATTAGCATCCCTCATCCTCTACCTGCACCTAGATAAAGATGTCACGCTGCAGAGTCACGGCCACCCTGCTCTCCCATCTCCGACTGAGTGACATAGTTACTGAAACGTCCAAATAGATACACCGCATCAGGTTACCCGTACAATATTACCATCCCTCATCCTCTACCGGCAGCTAGTTAAAGACGTCACGTTGCAGAGTCACGGCCACCGGGCTCTCCCATCTCTGATTGACTGACATAGTTACTGAAACGTCCAAATAGAAACACCCCTTCAGGTTACCCGTACAATATTACCATCCCTCGTCCTATACCTGCAGCTAGTTAAAGACGTCACGCTGCAGAGTCACGGCCACCGGGCTCTCCCATCTCTGATTACCTGACGGAGCTACTAAAACGTCCAAATAGATACACCCCTTCAGGTTACCCGTACAATATTACCATCCCTCATCCTCTACCTGCACCTAGATAAAGATGTCACGCTGCAGAGTCACGGCCACCCTGGTCTCCCATCTCTGACTGACTGACATAGTTACTGAAACGTTCAAATAGAAACACCCCTTCAGGTTAACCGCCCTATATTAGCATCCCTCATCCTCTACCTGCACCTAGATAAAGATGTCACGCTGCAGAGTCACGGCCACCCTGCTCTCCCATCTCCGACTGAGTGACATAGTTACTGAAACGTCCAAATAGATACACCGCATCAGGTTACCCGTACAATATTACCATCCCTCATCCTCTACCGGCAGCTAGTTAAAGACGTCACGTTGCAGAGTCACGGCCACCGGGCTCTCCCATCTCTGACTGACTGACATAGTTACTGAAACGTTCAAATAGAAACACCCCTTCAGGTTAACCGTCCTATATTAGCATCCCTCATCCTCTACCTGCACCTAGATAAATACGTCACTTCACAGAACCACGGGCACACTGGACCCGCTTCACTCTGACTGACTGCCATAGTTACAGAAACTTCCATGTATGTAGTCAGCTTAAATGTTTAGTGCAAATATTACCGTAAGAGGCTTTAGCTCCTATATTACTGAGTGTACCGCTAATTCTTTAGTAATATTATGACGAAGGATTATTTCGACTCACGTGTGTAATTACTGATACGTAGAGCCTAATAAATACCGCAATAGTAAAGAACCTTGCATTGTTGTCATCTACCCTGTTCCTCGCAAAGTTCTCCGCAACAATGAGAGGGGAAAAGAGGATTAAAACTTTCTACATTATCCACTGCTACAGGCGCAGGTGGGCGCAATAGCATACAAATGAAGTTACATCGGATCACATAGCTAGACGTTTGTCTCTTTCACTCGTGCTGAAGTAAAGATATTTATGTATACACAATATACCTCAAGCAGTATCAAGTATTTACCTGGTGGCCATGGTTTATTCTGGCTTTAAATTTCATATAATGACGTTGTGAATCCAGTAAAGCAGATTCAATTATTCATTCCTTTTTCTTTTCTTTCTACTCGTATTACACCCTGCCTCTCTCTCCCTCTCTCTCTCTCTCTCTCTCTCTCTATATATATATATATATATATATATATATATATATATATATATATATTGTGTATCTTGTTCCAATTTTCAATCCTTAATAATATAATTAATTCTGTAATAAATTATATTTATATCAGAGGAAAACGTTTCACAAAAGGGGCAAGGTATGTAATATAGTTATTTATTTTTATATTACTTGTTTAGTTTTATAATACTTTTGTTTAAAACTATTTTAAAGTACTGCAACTACTATCTTCAAGACTGAAGGAGAGACAACCTATTTATTTCGAATAAAGCCACTTTAAAATAACAGGCGTTATAATGAATAATGAGCTGGGATATGTAAATTAAAGCCAACTATTTGAGAATCTGAAATGGTTACTATTTCATTAGAAACTCTCACTTCTGAAACTGTCTGCGTTGCCAGTTGTAAGTCTAACAGAATTAACCCAGACATAGAAGCGATAGAGATAACTGGGACGCAGTTTGTAACTCTATTACAAGCACTCATTAGCGAACCTATTATTAAACCGTAACTGATTTAACTCGATTTTGGCACAGATAGCGTTGTAGATCTTTTACTAAGGAAAGTTTTTTAAAGACATAATAAACAGAAAACCACATTTATTTATTTTTTGCATTTCCTATTATTTGTTCAGACTCTTCCTATATGTATTTACATAACTTTATCAAATTTCCAATCATTAATAAATTACTTTTTATACATTCACTCAAGTTCAAATAGATTTTCCAAACGTATAGTCTGTGACATTTTATTACAATTATAAATAGTAATTCATAAAATAATTATAATTGTTTAATTTTTTTAATTGATTTCACTTTCTATTTTGCCACTTAATACTATGATTCTGAAACAACACACACAAACACACACACACACACACACACACACACACACATATATATATATATATATATATATATATATATATATATTAAATATGGTGATATGTTTTCTTGTAATATAGTTATTAAATTAAAAATATTTCAAAAAACAAGAATACGTTTAATGAATATATTTATTCAAAGCTTTTCGCCGATAAAATAGTACCAGAATCTTCAGGAAAATAATTATCTAATCATTATAATATATAATATATAACTAGGATAACTAGATCATGTGGGCATTGCCCGGGACCGATTCCCTAGTCTGAGGGTACCTCTCTTACCTAAGGCAAACCTAGAGTGGATGATGTTCCGATTGCACTACCTTCATTGTACTTCAAGGTAAATCTTGTAGTTTGGAGGCTGATTATAGTCCCAAGTATGTCTTGGTAAAGCGGTCGAGGCGGTAGTGTCTATTTGGAGTTTCTCTCGTCCCAGGTACAAGTCGGTCACCAATCTAGGCCTTAGAGTGGGGTCGCAAGACTCTTGCCGAATGGTAGCACGGGTAGTGGCACCAAGCCCCGTCTCGTCCCAGATACAAGTCGGTCACTAATGTAGGCCTTAGAGTGGAGTCGCAAGAGTCTTGCAGAATGGTAGCACGGTAGTGGCACCAAGCCCCGTCTCCTCCCAGGTACAAGTCGGTCACCAATCTAGGCATTGGAATGGTATTGCAAGACTCTTACACAATGGTAGCGCGGGTAGTGGCACCAAGCCCCGTCTCGGTTCAGAGGGTAGTAACTTGACTTTTAGATTGAATATGTGGGGCCGTAGATCTAGCTTATAATGCATCTATTTTTGTGTTGTACGTAGCTTAACGTTTTTCTTGCACCCTTTTACTTCTGCCTAACCTAGCATAAAACATAAGCGACATTTCATTTTATCTCTAAATCGTCGTAGGTTTCTGTTTTATTATGAGCCACCAGCAGATAGTTTCTACTTTCTGTGCCGAGTTTGATTCCGAGGTTATGGTCAAGCTGCCTGAAGTTTGGGGCGGTACCGCTCTGTGAGCAGCGGCTTCATGCTTTATTCCAGTCAACAATCACAATGTTTGGATTTACCACGGGATGGAGAGGGAACTTTAGGGCGTAGTTTTATTCTGTAGACAGTTATATAGACACTTTTTTCTAAATATTAATCTGTTAAATTATGGCCAAATACTTCCCAAAAAAAAAACTATAATAATATAAATATTTGATTTTATAGCCACTCTGAGCTGTAACTAACAACCGTTAATTTTAGGTGGGCATGCAACTCTTCAAACAGGTCAAAATAAACGAGGTCTAAATTAGGTAATTAAGTTTAATTTTTCTAACATGAGAGAATGTGCACTGAAGTTTAAAATCAATGTAAAGTAATAAATATTTGGTCAAAAAACTCATGTTAAACCTCCTAACACTAAGACTTCCAAGTTAGCTATGACAGATTGAAATTTTATAAACCGTAGTTTCTGTATGGGTATCTCTTTGTACAGAGATATAATTGCGATTTTACTTTCCACTATTTTTCTAGGAGACAAAATAATTAATTTTATTATTCAAGGATTGGTCTGTCCTTCGAAATAACTAATTAGCCCTTCGTGTCTTACTGGAAATAAAGGCTTTTGTTTCCTGCTACGCAAGGACATTCTGATGTGTCCACGCGAATTTGCATAAGGACTAAAGAAAACTGTATTGGGAGAATAAAATATAGCGTAAAAATAAAATTTCTCCATTATTTGCAGACATTATTTATCCAAGACATCATTATAGTGGCAACAGACCGTGGAATCACAGCTTAATTACTTCTAGGAATTTGTATTTTATTTTACATACATTTCACTTTTCTTTTCAATTCCTTCTAACAGCTCACACTCTACTGATATTTTTCTAGTTTAAATTTTCAATCGTTAAAAAATTCAATTACATTTTTCCAAACCTATAGTGGATTACAACTGATATTATTTCAGTTATTTCCCTCATTAATGAAATTATAAAATTTTGGTGGTCTATCTGGATTCGAACTAAGAGTCTTCACGTTCGACAACTAGCGCCTCCAATACCTTGAAATTTGTGTCTCAAAAATGTATATGTCATCTGGTTGTCGTCGAAACCTCCATTGTATAACCTTAAACTGTTGTCATGGTTATCACACAATATCATAAATAGTATTCTACGGTTAAAAATTAATGAAAAGAATAAAATAAACAAAGAAACTGGAAATAAACAAACAACGATAACAATTTTCTTTGTTGGCCTCAGTAAGAATTTACTTAAACAATTTTTTATATTATTTGCATCCAATTCTTTCTATTGGTTCACACTCTCTCTATACATTATTCTGTGCAAATTTTCTGTAGTTAATAAAACACTTTTTATTCATCCACTCATGTTCAAATACATTTTTAAACTTGTAGTGGATGACATTTGATGTTAATACAGTATATTCAGACAATAATTCATTAATCAAATTTAATTAATTTACATATTAATTTCGCCTTCTAATTTGCCACCTAATATTGTGATTCTCTCAAATGTATATACATATTTATATTATTTGTAATAAATTATTGAAAAGTAACTAAATTACAAATTTTTAGTGTTGACATAAGTAGGGATTTATTTGCATGACTTGTTACTCAAGGTGAAACTGTTGAAACCACCTGATTGCCTGTACTAATATTTATATATTTATTACTCTTTATTCTAAAACTTTACGATTCATATACTTTTATTTTCAGACAGATTATTGGGATTCAGTTTATATAGCAGATATTTTTGTGATAACTATCTACAACAATTTAATTGATTAATAAATATAAAGTAATTGTTTTTCTCACGATGATCATTCTCACTTTTTCTAGAAATATTTGTATTTGAATTTAGGAATACTTTTGAGTACATTTTTCTTTGTTGACGCTATAACTCCATTCTAAAAGCTTCAACTGTACTCTGGACTACTAATCAATCTATACTACTTGTCCTTAACCGCTCTACACCTAGATCAAAGCTCTAACCTGACCTGACCATGCGTACACATTCAATAAGACACCCTGTACACTGTATTTTTATGCTCCATTATTACAGATGTACATTTGTTACCCTATGAAGCGGCTTAGCGTTAAGTATTGACATTTCCAAGCGAGCGGAGAGCGCACTGCGGAGGGATTTTATCTCTAAAAATATTCAGTTTATTTGAAGCTTACATAACTGGCACGGGGCAGTTATAAAAAGTAATTTCCTTACAATGATTCACTACTCAGTTTACAAAATAGACAATAACTACTTTTATTTGCTCCATATTCTCACGAGCTAGAGGACGTAAGTGTTATAAAGTACGAGCCAAAGTAAACAGTACTGCAGCAGTTGTATATCATTTACATAGCTTTACAAACATATACAAGTTAAAAGGGGCTAAATTGGTTAGACTCGGGTATAAACATGTTCTATATGACCTCCGTGCAATTTGAATCAACACTCGTACTTGAAGGTTTTGTAAAATTTTGGAAAGAGGGCTTGTTTTATCCTCGTCACAGACATGGTTTTTTTCCCTGTAGTGGAACGATGGTGGTTAGTTGGTCATCAGGAAAATCTTCTCCAAACGTAAATGTCAAGTGGTGTAAGATAGAGGAAGTGGGCTGGGTAAGGAAAGTTTGTTTTTAAGGGAGATGAGGCGGTTGCCAAAAGTTTCTTGAAAAAAAGCAATGTTATTTAAGGCAGGGTGACTGGTTCCGCCATCTTACTGGAACCATTGTGATCGAAAAAGCAGCTTTTGGACACAAAATCCTCTGTGGTCTCCTACATAACTACCAAGAATAACTCTATATCGGTCATTCTACTACAGCGGATTCAGTCTCAGTACTGTTTATTTTGGCGCACAATGTATTTCTATTGTTATATTTAATCGCAGTTATAAAAACAGTAATTAAATGCAAATAAATGTTAAAGTTTTGATAGCTATTTTACAACTGATGCTATGTTGTTATATGGACATTTGTCGTTTGATTTAACGAATATACACAATTATATCTTTATATACACATGGGACATGAAACACAAAGTAATTTGTTAGAAGCTAATGGTGCCGTGTGAAGTGATATTGCTATAGGTGAAGTGATAGAATGTCTCATCTATATACGAGCCTATTGCGTCCCCTTGGCATGCTGCACCAATTTTCGCAGCCTGCTCTTGCCCTAATAGCCGTGGACCCTAATGGGGGCCACCACATCTCTTTCGCTTAACCCTAGGTTTAGAAATCAAAATAAATATCCAAGCATCATTTGTAGTCTTAGGACTGAAATATTTTTATACAAAAAATGTATGTTTTTTTGAGTATTTACATATTTTTGGTGTTTAATAAAACTTACGGGTAATTACATTAATGAGTTGATTAGATTCCTTCTATTAGCTCGCACTCTCCTGATGTATATCTCGTACAAATTTTCAATTGTAAACAAAATACGTTATTATTCATCAAGTTCAAATACATTTTTTAACCTACAGTGGATGACAATTGGTATAAAAACAGTTTTTTTCCAAATATTTATTCAATAATTAAATTATATATTTTGTACAGACCAGCCGGTATCGAACTGAGAATCTTCATGTTCGAAGTCTAGCGCGACTTGGCACTGAGGCAACTTTAAAATACTTAGAAGTATATTTCTCAAAGACCTATATGATATTTTCCTCCATCTGATTGTTGTCGAATCCTCCATTGTACAACCTTAAACTGTTGCCACTGTTACCACACAATAAACAGTGCTCTAGAGTTACTAACATAAATTTTTCCATTTTAACCTCAGTAGGAATTTACTTTTAATTTTTTTAATATTGCTTGTTTTCTTTGTATATTAATTACCATGGTCTAGTACATTATAAGTATTAATGGGTTGAACAAGGATAAAACTTTTAGCTGGCTTACTTTTTAGTATGCATTGTCATCACGTTAAACCTTCCCCTCACACAAACAAATTTTTATATGGGCAAACATGCTGTCAGCCTTTTTCTAATTTTTTGCTTCCTGTATAATGCCATCTTACTTCATAATATTTGTAGATTTTAAACAGCTAAAGCAATAATGAATAATGAAAGATTATTTCTTTTAAAGCGTCGGTATATCACTGTAAGAAAGACGGGAAAAGCTAGGGTTAGATTGGTATTTCCAACAGAAGGAAAATTACGTTTCAATATAAAGTAGAAGATCCCTCGGGTAAAACCTGAAGAATAAATATCGCGTTTGGTTGGAAACAGAAAGGAAATTATTTTAAAGAAAACTTCTACTTGGGTCAACAAACAAAAATTTTGTTTTAGTTACTTTATATTAAATAATTACAATTAAAATAAATAAAGTGACATTCCCTATGCGTTAAAACAACTGTTCTACCACATAACCTATAACATAAAATCAGCTGTTCTATGAAATCATATGGTATCACTTATTTTACGCCAAAGAGGACGAAATAACTATATTGCATACTTTGCCCCCTTTGTGAAAACCTTTTCTTCTATATTAAACTAATATAATTAATTGACTTCAATTAATGAATCAATCTTTCAAAATAAACTGTATTAACATCATAACATCCATCAATTTGTACTTGACGTTGAGTGAATGAATAAAAAGTATTTTATTAACGGTTGAAAGTTTGTAAAAGATGTATAGAGGGTGTGAACAAATAGAAGGAATTGTAGATAAGATAGAGGTACTTATTAGGTCACGTATTCTACAGTGATGTTGACATACACGGGAAGGTGAAGACGTAGCACAGAAGGTTGTGTTTACATTGCGAATCAATTACCAACTGTTTATTTATTTCTGAGTCAATTATTGATTAAATGCGGTACAAGCATGTAACAAGAGGGACACAAATGGACAAGACCTTATTCGGATTATTAAATAAAATACGTAGCTAATTCCTTTGTATTTCTTTGCTAGTGAATTTGGTGAGCATGCAGATAGTACATAATTGTACGTGCTATCCAATAAATTCTAAATTTTGGGCGAAGAATGCGTAGCACTTTGAGCTACCTTTGCCGGAGACAAAATGTTTGTTTATGTTAATTGTTTTATGTATAATTCTATCTGTATGTAAGAGTTAGTGAGAGAGTGTCAGAAGTAGGGCACCCTGGAAATCCATTAGAGGGTGCATTGTGTGAAGCACGGATCAACGGCTCAATACTCGAAGTAACAATGCATAGATAAGGGGCTTCGTTGATGATTACAAGTCAACTATTCAAAACAAGTAATATACACAAAACAAGACAATTCCTACTTAGATCGACAAACAAGAACTTTTCAGCTACTTTTTTCAAAATAATTACAATTAATATAATTATTCACTTAAACAATAGTTTATGACCATCCGAACTATAAACAGTTGTTTAAGTGATTAATATGATTCACCGAACGTAATGGACTACAAAATTCAAGAATTAATATAAATAAAGTAACATAACCTATACGTTAAAACAGCTGTTCTTCTACATAACCTATAACATAAAATCTGCTGTTTTATGAAATCATATGATAAAATTAATATGTAAACTAAAATGATTTCATTAAATTTAATTGATGAATCGTTATTTGAAAAACCTTTATTAGCACTAAATGTCATCCACTTTAAGTGCAAATGAATGTATTTGAATGTCAATGGATTAATAAAAAGAATTTTGTCAACGATTGAAAAGTTGAACATATATATATATATATATATATATATATATATATATATATATATAAGGAGAGAGTGAACAAATAGAAGGAATTGAAATATTACAAAATTCTTCCCTTAAAAGCGAAAACTTTTATTTATGCAGGTAACGCAAATGTTTATATAAACATTTATATAGAATATTTTGGTTTATATAGAAACAATATTTAATTTCTTCTGTATAGGTTGTCGGTTGTTCTTTAATAAAACCCTTAAACCACCACTACATTTTATCGCCTATTCATTGTATAGTTTAAATATCTACATAAAATATTATAAGGGTAAATATCTGCAGCCTATTTTCTATCGACATAAATAAAAAATAAGAAAACAGTTTTTCACGACAATATTCACCCAACGGCAAAATTTTCTTTTGTACGGAATTATTATTTAGGGAGGATATTTTCAATGAATTATTCTTATAACTTTGAATTTTTTTATTCCACAGTTGTTCAATGAAAGCGAAAATAGAAACAACGAAAGTACCTGAGGGAAAGCATTGGTTAATTAATTTCTTCCCGGGGCAACACCGAGGTACGAGAGGTTTAACTGGGAATAAACAAAGTGGTTTTACGTAAATATCTTTTGAAAACGTTTCTGTCGTAAAGTCAAGAAAAGTTTACAGCACAATAGAGAAGGGGCTTTATTTATATTTTTGGTTTGGGGGAGACTTTTAAAGGGATTTTCTTTTAATTAGACATTTTATTTCTTACAATTAAACAAGCATTTTTAGCATTTATCTTGCTTTTTTATTTATACTTACATCAAAATGTTACGTTGACAAAATTTAAAATACGAAATATTTCATTAAGACATTGTCGTTTATTTTATCAGAAATGTACACACACACGCGCGCGCGCGCGCGCCAAACGCAACGCATGCACTAGCTTTATATAAAACGCCAGGTCCCCATATGGTCGCTCACTAACTTAAACGTTTCAGCGACCCACCCATGTAATGGTCTAGACCAGGGGTTACAGCATGTGGTCCGCGGACTCCGAGAGGGAATTTCTTAGGGTAAAACGATCTCTGCGACTATTTCCGTAACTATGTACTTCATGAAAAATAAATGTAGAAATCGGTTTATACGCAATATGACTTCAGAGTAAATGGGTCAAATATGGAACCTAACACTTCTAAAATCATGAACTCAAAGGACGGAATCAACTCATTTCACTGAAATTATTGTTAAGTTGTGAGTTAATTTTGAACTAATAATATGCATATTAGGTATATTTTTATTCAATAGTTCTTCTCTGTTAAACTAAAACCGACTTGTGATGCTTGTTTTACTTCATTAACTTCTTGTTTCAAACAATATGTTAATATAAATAGGGTTAATGAAATTCGCCTGAACCTACAAACTTCACCATGTTGATAGCCTTGATAGTTTTACCTTAAACTAGCTGACTCGGCGAATATATATATATATATATATATATGTATGAGTATATATATATATATATATATATATATATATATATGTATGAGTGTGTGTGTGTGTGTGTGTGTGTGAGTATGTGTGTTGTAACGGTCTGAATCACCGTTCAAATTAAGAAATTAATAATTTCCTATCGTTTAAATAACAATTTTATTATTTAAATAATAAGGTTTTAATTTATGGTATAATAAACATAGTAAAGAGTCAAGAAATCAGTAAAGTTTTGAATAAGTATTATTAAGACAAATTTAAAATTATAATAGCACGAAACTGTAATAACTAACTAAATTTGACAAACGAGAGTGAAGTGAAAAATTTCGAAGTGCCGAACTAGGCCACGTAGAACTATCATCGACATTTTGAAATGACCAGAAAAATCCATAATAAACAATAATGAAAACAGAATTTAAAAAACTCAAATAACAAAAGAGTTACATCCATTTAAAAATAATAGACATTTTTCAGTGTTCTAAAACAGATAACAAAATTATGCAGGTTGAATTGAATACGTTGTCCAACTCGTCCGTACAAGAAAAAAGCACGGAGATAGCGACGAGCTTAGAGCAGAGGGGAAGGGTTATATAGCCGCAATAAATACAGAAACTGAGGGACCTGTAGGGCAGTCTGTAAAAATGTTTAATACTAGGTGCTAACGGTCGTAATGTCGGTCAGCGCCTAGGACAACCACCATAAGGCCAGATGGGACCAAAACAGCCACGTTTCCGCCGTCTCCTTCCATCCATGGACGAGGGCTCCAGACTTAGCCTCCAGGACGCGGAAATGGAGAAATACTTCCATCGACTGACCAAGGATGGCAACTTCCGATGTCCAGGGACCAGGGAATCCTGACGAGAGGACTCTAGGACCGGCAGGGAAATCCTTGACAAGTCATTTCCTCTATTATATACAAATTAACTTCAAATTTAGTCAGTTAAATTTATTAAATTCAAAAATTACCAAATAAACTTAAACAATGACTTCATTCTCTGTTGAAATATTAAATAAATCTTAAAAGTAATAAAATTAATTAGTATAACAAAAATGTTTAAATAATGAATAACAAATATCAAATTTACAAAGTGGATTTGGCCATAAGCCAATCATTTTCAAGAAGACCAGATTTATTGAATCATATAAATTTTAAAATTATTTATAATAAAATGTGAATTTACCAATTCAATATTGAAATGAGAAGATAAAATTTTTTATTATGCTAAATTTGGAAATTGTTTTGTTTAAAAATGTGTAAATGTAATTAATGAATTATATATGAAATGTAGGATTTAAATATGTGAAAAATAACGAACTTTTAATTAATAATTCGTGAAGATAAAGAGAGAGTTAAATGTATCTTATTTGAAAAGATAATTATTTTAGTTTAAAATCAGTAATTAAATGCATTATAAAAACTTACAGTATTTCAATTTATCCTGTGTTGAACAACCAATAAAAACTTTTAGTTTTTTCCAACTGATAAATAATGATTATAAAATCAAAGTACAGTTCTAAATAAATTTCATTATTAATAAATATATAAAATTAAGAACCTAATGTTTCTTCTAACGAGTTCTCTCCTGAGAACAATTTTATTGAGCTATTCTAAGAATTAGTTGGTTTTTTGCATTGAAGCCCAGAGACGATGTCTACTGGCAGATCATGTTTAAAGAACACAGGAGCCTTTTAAAAAAAGGTATCTTAAACATGATCATATTTTGCACGTACCTTGCTGTGCCTGCAGATCTCATGAAGTGGTAAGATTCTTTGAAAATTTTGTGTGTTTATATAAATGTTGTTTCTTTCCAGCTGACTATTTTACTGACATGTGTGACTATATACAGACCCAACAAACCTGCCAACCATCTTAGGGGAGGTCGTACAAACCTTAAGGTAGAAGTATGCGGGAATAGGCTTGCGTTTGGGCGTGGTACATTACGCGGGAACACACGACAAAATTTAGGGATCTTAACACGGTACACAATATTGTGTGAGCAGCAGATATATAAATAGGTAATTGTGCCAACAAATAATCAAAACCGAAACGAAGAAGAAGAACGACGGGGTCGTTGCAGTGTGTGTATATGTATATATATATATATATATATATATATATATATATATATATATATATATATATGTATATATATATATATATATATATATATATATATATATATATATATATATATATGTATATATATATATATATATATATATATATATATATATATAGATAGATAGATAGATAGATAGATGGATGAAACACTTCTTGAATGTTCCCTATATAAACTTGTGATAGCATCAAATTTAATTTCCACATGTAAAAACAGTTTCACCCTTAAAGTAAGTACAAAGGCAAACCATACATTACTTACTAATAACTAATATAACTCAAATTATTTTGCGTGCAATTTGCAATTTAATTTTAAGAATTTGTGAGGAACTTGTCAATATAGCGTCCGATTAGGGGTGCTTGTCAATATAGCGTCCGATGAGGGGTATTTGTCAATATAGCGTAAGAGGAGGGGTGCTTGTCAATATAGCACCCGATGAGGGGTCCTTGCCACTATAGCGTCCGAAGAGTGGTACATGTCAATATAGCATCCGATGAGGGATCCTTGTCAATATAGCGTCCGATTAGGGGTGCTTGTCAATATAGCATCCGATGACGGGTCCTTGTCAATATAGCGTCCGGTGAGGGGTCCTTGTCAATATAGGGACCGATGAGGGCTCCTTGGTAATATAGCATCCGATGAGGGGTGTTTGTCAATATAGCATTCGATGAGGGGTGCTTGTCAATATAGCATCCGATAAGGGTCCTTGTCAATATAGCGTCGGAAGAGGGGTGCTTATCACTATAGCATCCGAAGAGGGATGCTTGTCAATATAGCACCCGATGAGGGGTCCTTGTTAATATAGCATCCGATGAGGGTTGCTTGAGAAACCTTTGGTCTAAACAACAGATCGGCAGAAGTACAGAATATGCTGTTCCCACGGAAACAGGATTTATTCATAATGTCCAAAGCTACTTACATGACGTCATGTGGCAACCTATAATAAGCCGCCTATTTAAAGCTTTTAACCGAATTAGGATCAATTTTACTATTTGTTTATAGGGATCTCTTTAAAAAGCTTCAGTAAATCTTGTTTAGAATATATTTTTAATAAATATTCCAATGATAAAAACATATTGAAGTTATTGTTATGTTTATATTGGGATAAATTATGCTTTATCTAGCAAATAAATGTTTCAAAAAATCAGTCTTAAACTTTAAACAAGAAACCTAAACTAGAATTTTGTAAAATAATTACTACTTAATTCAACAAAAAAAAATTAATTATAGTTTTTCTTTATTAAATAATTACATTCAATATAAATAAAGTAGCATAACCTATACGTTAAAACAGCTGTTATAGCACATAACCTATAACGTATAATCAGCTGTTTTATAAAATCATATGTTATCACCTATTATAAGGCAACTATTACCTAATATTGCATACTTTGCCCCTTTTGGGATACGTTTTTCTCCCATAAAAAACTAAAATACTTTCATTAAATTTAATTGATAAATAATTGTTTGATAAAACTCAAATAATATCCTCTAGAATTTTATAGTAATGAAATAATAGAATAATAATTGAACTTCCGTTGTTGATTAAAATGTATTAATAATAAACATTGAAAATTTCAATAATATATATATATATATATATATATATATATATATATATATTTAGGGAGAGTGTGAGCTAATAGAAGGAAATGAAGAAGCCAATTATTATCTAATAAGTTACCAAAGTTACAAAGCAACTATATCATACAACTTACTGTAGTTAGATATCACTAATGTAATACATTATTGCTATGAAGCTACTGCGTAGTAGACTTCCAAGATAAAGTTTGCTAGATTCTAAATCTGTTTTTAATTACTTCTTGCGGCGTTAGAGTGCTCTGGTATCTCTAATAAGCTGCATCTTGGGGATTAATGAAAGCCTTTCATTATTTTCCCCCGTATTAATTAAAGCTGGCGCTAATTTATTGAATAACCAGGAAAAAGGCGAGATATTTTCACGGTTTCAAGTAGCAAATTTTTACTTAGAAATATATTAGAACGCGTAAACATCATGTTAGGCGATTTCAAAGATTTGCTACATTTAACTTTTTACTGGAGCAAGAGGAAGAATCTACGCAACGAGGATAATGAATATGTATAAGGTTACTTTAATTCTCTCTACTTCTAAATATAATATATAATTTCAGTTTTATAGCGTCTGCTGTCGCTGTTTCATGCTTTCTTATTGTAGTAGTGTTCCACCTATAATTTCTTTTCACCTATGCATTTATTGATGGTTTCTCCTCATGTCAGTCGGGATCTTCCCTTTCTTCTTCTCTCTGGTGGCGTTCATTCCATAGCAACTCTTTTTTCCCTCTCACATCTTCTTTACGTGTCCGATCCATATAAGCTCTCCCCTCAGAATCTCCTCTACGATTATCTCCTTCTCTATCACCCCTCTATTGTTTTCATTTGTCTATTGTTCTCGTCTAGAGAATCGCCATGATCTCCTAAGAGTGTATATTCCTACTTATTGTTATTCTTTCGTTCCATTTTATCCCTTTCTATCTTTTTACTGCATTTCATTCCTGTCCTATGTTTTACGTTTTTACCATCTTTTGTTATTTCCACTCCTGGGCGTTTGTATTTGTCGCCTCCTAGAGATGTTTATTTCTTCGCTCTCTTCCAACACCAATGGGGTTTCCAATGCATATGTGTTTTCTCTTAACTGTCTTTCTGGTATCCCCTACTTCTTTTAGTTTTCGTGCCATGTTTTAAATATAAAATACGCTTCTGTTAAATACATTTTAACATAAATTTACAGAGACGGTTATAATAGCAGACTTGTATATTTGTAAAAACATATATAGTACATAATAATGCCCAGACATACCTTTTAATCCATAGCCTACACTCGGGTACATATGTTCGTGAGTGCTTATATTATACGCCCTTATTATATCCATTCTCTATACATAAACATACGAACACTCACGTACCTGTAACATAGCAACAGGATATTTCATAATATATAGCCCCGATCATATTATTAATGTAAACATTTAATATACCTCAATAAACCTTACACTTTTCACTTTAAATTATAACTGTGACCTTGGGATCTGATAAATATAGATTCCATTTACATATTACTAGTTGTAAGGAGCGAAAAAACGCCACTAAAATTTACTAAATACTAGTTTAACAACTCAAACTCGTTTCGGCGTGGATGTCACCTTCATCAGTGGTTAACTAACTTATGACCAACCATTAAATATTTGTCTCACTAGCAATGCTCTAATTACCTATATATTCAACCTATCTACATTATACTAGATTATAATGCTGAGATGAACGCCACTACAAACCACACATAAAATCCAACATAAAGAGGTTATTCCAGCAATATTTACTATGGCATTACTAGTAATGCGCACCAAACTAAAGAACTCAATCTAATAAAATAATATAACGAACTGTTATATAGTACATTTTTAGCATTCTTTGGCTTATAGATAATTTTAAAACGCTCTTCCATTGTCTGCAAGTCTGCATAATTCCCCGACCCGGAGCACAAAGAGATCTGAAAAGGGAGGAATTGCACAAAGCGTTCTTGTTAAGGAATGTTCAAACCTTCTTGAACAAATTTCCTGCGTCTTGGGGAAAATATGGGTTTGGGACGATGCGGGACTTTGCGTCTTGAAGGGGAAAATTTAGAGGTGTAATATAAAACAGTTTTGTAAAACAATATTTTGTATCTTACGTTACAGATATTTAAATGATATATCAAAAGATACTTTACGAGGTTTATGATTTTACTTTAAATGATAAACTGTCACAGATGAAACATTTATTCGTTTGCAATACAATGAGTTGGTCGTGAATTCCATGAATATATATATATATATATATATATATATATATATGTGTGTGTGTGTGTGTGTGTGTGTGTGTATGTGTTTGTGTGTGTGTGTGTGTGTGTGTGTGTGTGTAAAAATAACTTTGGTTTCACTCTGAAGTGTGAATTTTAAAATGTAAATGCTTTCCCATTTGAATATGGATACAAACGAACGTAGATCTAACTATATGGACAAGATAAAGTTATGCAAGCTCAGAGACAGTAAACACAGTTGTCACAGATACACTCACGGATATTGTGCATATATAAAGTAAGTGTACGTGGTGGTAATTGCACAAGTAACAAATAAATAATTGTTTTATGTTGGTACGAATTATTTACTTCTAAAAGGCACTTCAACTATATATTATTTTACTTATTCAACCCCTTCTATTAGTTCACACTCTCTTCGTATCCCTTATTCAAATTTTAAATCGTTAATAAAATACTGTTTATTCATTCATTCAACTTCAAATACATTTTAAACTTGTAGTGGATGACAATTGGTGTGAATACAGTCTTTCAAATAATAATAGGCAAGGTATGCAATAAAGTCAATCCGTCCCACTTGGCTTGAAATAAGTGATAACATTTGGTTTCATGAAAAAGCTGGTTTTATGTTATAGGTCATGTGTTAGAACAGCTGTTTTAACACCTAGGTTATCTTACTTCATTTATATTTGTTGTAACTATTTAATAAAAAAGTAACTAATATAAAATGTTTCTTTGTTGGTGTATGTAAGAATTGGCAATAAAAAACGGTTGTATGTATTACTTGTTTTATATAGAATGTTGTAGAATTTAAACTTAAACTTATTTTATGTGTATATCTACAAACAACCCAATATAATAAATAGCCTTTACTTTGTCGGATATTATTAAAAAAATCTATTTCTTTATTGAATTTGTATCTAAAGTTAGTTTCAATAATTAATTATTATAAACATAGATATATTAAGGTGTGTGGAACTGTAATATGTTGGATTGGGACATGTTGTAAGCGAACCCGCACAAGATAAAGGCGATAGAGTTTAGGTCTCCTCAAGAGCATACAGTCGTGCCTAAGGACTATTCATCTAAACTTGGAATAATTAATTCCCGACTGTATAATCCCGGCACGTGATCATATTATGCAAACTCAAACTCCATATAGCTCCACATAGGCATCGGCTCTGGCACACAAAAGCACCTAAAATTAATATTTTAATAGCTAATTATTTCCTAACCTGACCTAACATGTTTTCTTTCTTTTCTAGTTGAAAACAATTCCTTGCGTTTTTTTCACATATAATCAATGGTTTCAAGTTGAAATATATTTTGTTTAAATATCCCTCATTTTATAACTCACCCAATCAGTTTAGATAAAAGATTTTAAAACCAATCATAGCGGGAAAACCGCCATCTATTGCTTATAAAGTTGCAACTGTATTGGTAATTTCTAATTTAAATATAAGTGACTGAATGCTCGGTAAGACAAGTAGGAGGTTGCATTTTAATTGTTTTTTTCTAATATCGACTTAGCCACCCCCAATCAGGCTACAAATATGCCAGAATCTTCCCAGGAGTATGTTCAATACCCTTCCAAAGTTTCATAATGATTGGTTGGAAAGCGTAATAGAAATACAGACAAACATTCGTTTTTATTTATATAGATTTATGAATTTTAATTAAAAAACAAGTTGAAGAACTCACTTATGAATACTTTACTGTTGTGTACAATACAGACTCAAGCAATACCTAATGTTTACATTCTATGCCAGGCGGTTACTTCCAATATGGCCGCCAGATGACGCGTCTGTTACAATCTAATATTTTCTGTACAATTATCAAACTCCCTTCTTGTATTTACTTTTAATTTTCAAAGCAATTAAACTGGCCACTTGTGAAATATTTTACTATCAAACAAACAGATATTTTTGTTTGTAAATTAATATTACTTTAAAATTTGGTTTTAAAAGGTTAAATTCGACTAGCCTTATGTAATACATGCTAGGTAAAAATTTATTTATAGTGTGAGGAAAAATATCTTTTTCTTTTGTCAAAACTATAGGGAGAGTAGAAGGTTCGTCGATTCCATTAGAAATTCTTAGCATATTTAAACTAGACAGTAAAATATTTAATAAAAATAAAACTACGAAATTAATTATAAAGTTTTTGTTTTAACTTAATTAAATTGAATTATTGTTGTAGAAACAAGAATATGTGGTGGCCCTCGAGGGAGTGCCGACGGAAGTTAAAACTTTTATAGCCACGTCTACAGAAGTTATTATTTGAGAAAACATTTAATTTTTCGTAATGAGAAATTACCTAAACATGTGTTATCACATACCTAAGACTAATTTCATTTAAAAACTTAAATTAACTACTTAACGTATGACTATGGTTGTAGGGCTACTGAATTATTTGTATTGAGATTTATCAAAATACAAATAACTAATGATATTTATTACTACTACGTAGTATCCGGGGTGGGCCTTGGCTTCCTTAACAAAATCCCGCCATGTACTTCTATTCTTAGCCTTCTGTTTCCATGCTGTAATGCCGAGTACCCTTATATCTTCCTCAAGGTCCTGTAGCCATCGTTTTCTTGGTCGGCCAACTCTTCTTTTGCCAATCATAGTACCATGTAAAGGTTTGTTCGACATTCTATTGGTGGGCATTCTTATGATGTGACCCAACCATTCCAGACGTTGCGTTTTAATAAAATGGGCCACATTTGCGTCTTTGTATAAGGCATACAACTTGGCTTTGGATCGAAGCTTCCACACATTTGTCTCCGCTCCATACGTTAGGACTGACCGAATTAAGGATTTATAGAGTCGTACCTTAGTGGTTTGAGACAATAGCCTACTTTTAAGAAGCTTTATATTTGCGAAGTATGCTCTATTAGCTGCCATTATTCTCTTTTTGTCTTCATTTATTGTTTTATTTTCATCATTCACTTCCGACCCTAAATATATGAAACTTCTTACTTTTTCATAGGAATATCCATCGATATCTATAGTCATATTGCTATGACCTCTGCTTGTACTCATATATTTAGTTTTTCCCTCTTTTATGTAGATACCAATCTTTTTGCTTTCATTATTGATTATATTAAAAGTTTCTTTGAGCGATGGAATATTCCTGGCAACCAAGCTTATATCTTCAGCATATGCACATATTTGACTGCATGAATGCATGATATTCCCTGACACGTTAATCCTCCTCAAAACGCCATGTAATGCCAGATTGAAGAGGGTAACAGACAGGGCATCGCCGTATCTCACGCCAGTCAGAATTGGGAATTCGGGACTCATACCGCCGCCTATGACAACTTTGCCGTCACTATCACACAATGTTATGTTGATCAGTCTGATCAACTTGTTAGGTACGTTGAACTTTTTTAGAATTTCGAGCCTTTAAATTATATTTATTAGGTGATCAAAAATATTTTAAAATACCTTTTGTTTCTTAGCAAATAATGTAACATAACGTACGCGTTAAATCAGTTATACAACCCAACGTGCAACATAATATAACCAGAGATCAAAACAAATCATATGTTATCATTTAAGTCACTTTGAGATGACACATAGCCTACCTCACGAAAAATATACTGGCGCGACATTATAAGCTTAGGCATAGCTTCGAAATAGTAAAAACGTCAGAATGGTAGGAAGTGGCGATTTTAATGTTTTTTTTCTTTAATAACAACTTAAGCTTCACCAAATCGTGCTACAAATATACCAAACCTTTCCAGGGGTGTATCCAATAACCTCAAAATGTTTCATGTTGATCGGATGATCGGATTAGGAAGAAATAAGAGACATACAGACAAGATTTATAGATATCTTTCAGTAAAATGCCTAAAATATATTTCCTAAATATTTTTATAACAATAATTACAGTGTAAAGAGTTTATATTTTATAGACAAAGGGGTTTCCTTACAAATTTCTTCCAACTTAAAATTTCCTATATTCCTAAGTTTCGATCCCCACATATTTTCGGGCCAAATCTTGAAGAAGGTTACTTAAATAAAACATAAGTTGATGATACATAATACTCTTATTTTCAATTTTAATATAGGTCTAAATAACAATAATAATTTATAATTATTTCTAAGATAAAAACACACGTGAATATTTTATTGCATCGAATAAACACAAATAAAAGCAACCGCAAAAAACGATTATATTATTCCGTCCCTTGAAAGGAATCTTTGACACAAAATGCGTTGTCATCTCTTATTCATGGTGTCTGCGAAACGTCTTTCAAAATAATGACTTTTCCGTTACCCTCTGCACACACACGCTATATTTTGGCGTGCCTTTATATTTTTGCATAAACATTTACAAAGTATGAATTTTTATCAATATTACACATTCTAATTAGTTAAATAATAAATAGAACCAACTAATCACAATATTATTATAGATGATTACTACGTATTCGAAATGTACATAAAGTAACTGTAGTAAAATAAAGATTTTTGTATTGTGGTTACTGGGTTTTATTTATTAAATACAAATTAGCGTTTATTCACTTCATACTATTAGTTTCTACTCTCGCTATACATATTTACATATCTTGTGTCAAATTTTCAATCGTTAGTAAAATACGATTTATACATCCACTCAAATTCAAATACATATATGTTGACGTTTGGTTTCTAAAATACTATAGGTTTCTTATACACCAATGTGTGCACGCGTGTGCGTTTGCGTGTGCACGTTCGTACGTGTAATACGGTCTGGTTCGGTTCAAGGTGGTGCGGTAAGGTGAGCTGTGGTGAGGTACGGTGAGGGGAACTGCAATGAGGGGAGGTGCGATAAGGTTCACTTTGGCGAGGGGCGGTGAGGTGCACTGTGGTGAGGTGTGGCGAGGTGTGTGTGTGTGTGCGTGTAGTGCGGTGCGGCGCGGTTGAAGGTGGTGCGGTGCGGAGAGTTGCTATGTGGTGCTTTGTGGTTGATAAGTGTGTAGTGTGTGTGTGTGAGTGCAGTTAGTCTGGGTGTGTGCAGTGTGTGTGCGTGTGTGTTTATGTGTGTGTGCGCATATGAGTGCGCTTGTGTGTGTGCGTGCGCCTGTGAGGAAAGTGCAATGCAGTGTGGTGTGGTGCGCTGCGGTGAGATGTGTATGTGTGTGTGTGGGATATTACTATTTTTAATGTCGTTTGTAGAGGCATATATTTTATATATGACATTTTGGCGTTAAGGCTATTCCACTGCGGGAACAAAATTGTAGGGATATTACAATAAATGTATTGCTTAACAAAACAGTTCACTTACATATTATTATTGTATTTATAAATTATTATTGTATATCCCTTATATATTACTTGTAACTTTAATTTTACTTATACCTTCTTATTTTCGTTGAAAGGCGAAAATATTTTTTGTTTTATTGTATTTAATATTTAATGTATCTTTTATAGCCAATTCTTTTAATGTGTTTAATTCAGTTATTTATTGTTATTATGTTATTTTAAGACATAAATATAAATAACTTTAATCTGGTTAAAATTCTAATATACATATTTTCAACATGACTACTGCAAAAATATTAAATATTTGCTTTTTTGTTTAATGATCTATTTGCAAAACTAAGTAGAATTATTTCGATACACTTTAACGCAACAATATGACATTGAATTTGCTTGGTGTAATCTTGAATACACTGATTAAACTATATTTAAAAAGTACTTAACTAAGTGACTACGTAAAGCTTACTTGCGGACGCGTTTCAAAACATTCGTCTGTCGGCAGTAGAGGGTTAGCTTCGAAAAAGGAACGAATGTTTGGAAACGCACCAGCAAGTAAGCAATTACGTATTCACATAGTTAAGCACTTTTTAAATATACAGTAGTTTAATATGGAGTACAATCTCAAGTCTGTGGTTTGTCAGG
The DNA here is from genome assembly GCA_036971475.1 of Prosapia bicincta. Taxonomy (NCBI): domain Eukaryota; kingdom Metazoa; phylum Arthropoda; class Insecta; order Hemiptera; family Cercopidae; genus Prosapia; species Prosapia bicincta. Next base: position 35,044,174 of record JBAIZL010000001.1, read on the forward strand.
AGGTTTGAATGTAATTGCTACATACGAACAGTTATATAAAGACGCATTTGCTACTAACTAAAACAAGGTTAGAATTTTGTTTCGTTTAACATTCCTAATGAAAGCCTACCTTTGCATTTAACATGACCATGCACTTATCCCTCTGTGGGTCAACCTATTCACCAATGTAATCTGTTGCTGGGGTAATTGATTTGAAATCAAAGCGTGATTTATCACCGTACATTGGTGCGCACCATTGTTTGCCATCATCACAATACTACGCAACAATGTGATTACATGTTTTATGCGCAAAACTAACACTTTCAATGTTATTCATAAAACTGATGAGATTTGGTTGATTTCAAATTTAGATTTAAATTACTAAATACAAATTAACAACACTGATGCTATTTGTTTACTTGCATTTGTTGTAAACCGTTTATAGTTTAAAATTAATTTTAAAAATTGTTATTTAAATGTTCAAACAACATATTAAATCTCATAAACATATTAAAATTAATGATTTTTTACAATAAATGAATATAATTGTAAAAAGAATATTATGTGTACTAAAACATTGTAAAAGAATAAATTGATATAATTTAGGACTGCCACGGTGTTTGAAATTTATGTGATAATATTTGTTTAAAGAATATTTTCAATACTAATGGAAATTGAGTAATATATTAACACCACTGGCAAGAAAATCCATTTGGAATTTAAATCCATTTACAGTCCACTGACACGCAATAATTGAAAGCAATCCATTGCAATAACAATAATTATAAAATTATATTCCTCATAATATTATAACAATTTTTTACACTTAACTATACTTTTTTATAGTTATAAAAAAAGTATCACAAACCAAAGACTTTTAGACTCAATTTCTCCTTAGGTCAAGATAGAAAAGTTTTATTTTATTTACTTTTTACTTAGCAATTAAACTTAATATAAATAAAGTAACCTAACATTTGCGCAGAAACAGCTGATATACCACATAACCTGATGTACACAATATCGCCTTTTTGTAAACATTATATCACTTATTTTAAGCCAAAAAGGGCGAAATAACTGCGTTGCACATCTTGTCCCTTTTCTAAGAGGGTTTTCTCCCATTTGATAATACTAACACTATTGAATAAATTGAGTCAGTGTACTAATACTTCGGAAAAACGTTGTAATAACATTAAGTGTTATCCACTAAAAGTTTCAAACACTGTATTTGAACTTGAGTGAGTACATAAAATGTATTTCTTTAACGATTGAAAAATTGAACAAGATATCTGTATTCCTATATATATATATATGTGAGTGTGTGTGTGTGTGAGTGTGTGTGTACATATTTATTCCTTCAAGTATTTAATGGACAAAATGTATTTCTTATTCTATATTTTATCTCTTTGTTCGGTACCGAAAGCTTAATATTCAATTTATTAAAAATTAAAACAAAATGTAATTTAAAATAAAGTTACGAAACTCCCTAAAAATATTTGCAAGGGATAATTTAATTACATCACATAACAATCGATCCAGCTCAAGTCCCCAGGCGGTTACAAAAGTTTTCATTATATAAACTCCCAAGATATTCCAATTTATAAACATTAAAACATGAAGGAATAACTTTTCTATTCTACAAAAGTCTATTTATAGGTCTTTGCTCTTAAAAATAAATAGAACATGTTTTTAATATCCTGGTATTAATTTACACTCTCGCTTTTATATGGAGAAAACGTTTTTCACAAAAAGGACAAAGTATGCAATACAGTCATAACATATGTATTCATAAAACAACTTACTTATGTTATAGGTTATTTGGTAGATCAACTGTTTTAACGCATAGGTTATGTCACTCTAATTATATTAATTATAATTGTTTAATACAAGGTAACTAAAATATTTGATTTTTCTTGACGTAAGTAGGAATAGACTTTAAAATATTTGGTTTATTTTACTTGTATCTGCAACAAGGTAAGGGTATAGGGAGGAACTGTAAGAACCTTGCATAGTATCTTGGACCTGGTTGAAGAAGATAACTCTCACATTAATCGAAGTTGCTGAAAACAGATGGGGGCGATAGTTTCCGGCTTTACTTAATTCCTTATAGGCTTGCTAAATATTATACATGTCCATCAACATTGTCCCACTCGGTTTGTATAATACGTGACGATCTTGTATTCGTTTTGTTTTGAAACTAATTATACATCATAAAATATTAGAGGTTTCAGTAAAAACAAAAATATTTTAAATAGGTTAGTGGTATATTTTTAAATTCATTCTATTAACTCGTACTCTCCTGATATATCTTCTACAAATTTTTAATCCCTAATAAAATACGTTTTTATTCCCCTTCGAGTTAAAATACACTTTTTTAAACTCGTGGTGGATGATGATAATCGTTTTTTTTTCAAATACTGTAAGCGCCGAAATAAACAGTACTGCAACTGAATAAGTTGTTACTTTCTTGATCAGCCTGATTGTTGTACAGTATTTGTGTTAGTTTGAGGTTAGTTTTTGCTGACATGTTGCTGCTGAGAAAGGTCTTTACCATAGAGCATTTATGTTTGGACTTGGTCGCGAGGGGGGCCCAAGTTTGTCACACACTACATTACTGTTTCAGGAAGAATTTCACCAAATCACGACTGGCAACGCAGTGATTGTAAGTGTTGTTGAAATATTTCGAGGATCTGGCAGTGTTTTTACACGGCGCTATATCAGGGAGAGAACAAATTCGTCCTTACTCTGAGGATAGTAATTGAAATTCTCTTGCTGTAAATCGGAACCGATATAGGGTCATTCATGGTCGTTTCATACCAGACAACATGACATTTTGTAGCGCCCGAAACCTGCCTTTTCCTTGACAATAGTGCCAGCTAGATTGCGCAATAGCCACACTGCCTTCGAAAACATTGCTTTTCTTCAATACGTTTTTGGCAACCACACCATCTCCTTAGAACAAACTTTTCCTACCCAGCCCACTCCCTCGATCTTATCCCGTCTGACCCATACATCTAGGGAATGATCAAGAAGATTTTCCGTGATGACCCACCAACCACCATCGTCCCACTACACTACAGGAGAACATAACGATGTGTATAAGGAGCTTGAAACAACCCCTCTTCACCAAAATGATGCAAAACCTTCAAGAACGGTGCGAGTGTTGCCTCAAACAGAACGGAGGTCATATAAAAAATGTTTATACCCGGGTCTAACCGATTTAGTTATATATATATAAAATAATATTCATGATAATAATATTCAAATAAAGCTTTTTGAAGCTATAACCTATAAATTTGAGTTGCAATTTGTTCAAAGGTTGGTCCGGGCTGTATTGTTGAATTTATCTTAATTAATATATGAATTCATACACGTACAAAACGACATAAATTCCTATCATAAACGGCGAGACACGTTTTAAACAATTGTACGAACTAAACACGGAAGCTCGTTTCGTTATCCGTCCAAACGTCATTTGTTTATCTGTCAATATTTACAATTGGCTTCAGAATGACGTCGCGCGTAACAGATTAAATATACGTTATGTAACAAAGTGACAACATCCAGTCCGACACAATAACAATCACTTGAATAGCCTGAGGTAATCGATTAAAACGGACGTTGGATTCAAAGGTGAAATGTTTTTTTATTTGTTAGTAGAAAATGTGATTCGCAGTGAAGGGAGGTGTTGTACGGTTGGAGACACAAGGTACAAACTAGGACCTGCGTCAGTTAGGGTCGGATACGCTCTCAAGGGTGTCCTTGAAACGCTGCAACAAGGCGAATGTAGTGGATTGTAAAATATGGCAACACCGCTCGTTAAAATTACATAATCAATTAGGGAGACCAAGGAAGATGTCCTAATACAAAGAATCTAATAAATACCTTCATTAAATACCCCACTTCTCACATTTATAAGTGTTACACACCAGTAAAAGCTTTATCAGATATATATATATATATATATATATATATATATATATATATATATATATATACTATATATATAATACTTATGATAATGTTAGTAGTACAATATGAGGAGAGTTTATATATATATATATATATATATATATATATATATATATATATATATATATATATATATTATAACATCAAGTATGAGGCTTTAGAAAAATTTCAGTTAGTTGCTAAAATAATTTAATGTAGGATTAAGCCAGGAAAGACACAAATAGTGCCGACCAAGTAGGTACCATGTCATTTCCTTTTCCAAGAAAGCTATAAGCTGTGTGCCGGCAAATTGACAATAGAGGGTTCAAAGCTTGTTAAGACGGGAAATTCAGTGGCCGATATAGCCATGGGAAAATTAACCGTGTACCGTTAGATGAGACGAACTGTGGGAACTTACAAAGAACAGTAGTAGTGGGAGAGATGAGGGATTTTAAAAAAAAAACTAAATGATCGGGAGTTTTAGGGGAAGTTTTTTGAGGAGAGTCTCAGAAAAAGGCAAGCAGATTGGTGGGGACCAGGATGGAAGTGTTGTAAAGGGAGACATTGATTAAATTAAGTACAGAGTTTTTTATAAGTAAAATTTTAAAAGTGCGACGTAAAAGTTTTTTTTTGAAATATAAAGTAAGTTTTTTTCTGTGTCAAGTGTAAGTGCAGAAGGTAATAACCAAGGCCAGGATTCCAGGGACTCTTCAGAACAATAAGTATTATTTGAATATAAGTGTAACCAACAGACATCTATCTTTAGTTTAAAACAAAATTTAATTTCATCAAAATTTATAAAATTTTTTCTAGTTTCACCATTTCTAATTTAAAAGCAAAGTTCCCGTAATAGCGACCCGAGAGCAAGAAAAAAATTTTAATACTGTTTTTTCTTGTTATGTTTTTTTTAATTAGAAATCTAAAGTCTTAGAAGTCCACCTTTTATCATTGTTATATTAGTTAAGATATCAATCCTGTCACTGCAAAATATTAATATAAATTTGGAATAATGTGTAGAGTTAAATGAAGAGAATAAATGCAAGTGATGTTTAAAAATTGATAAGATTGTTAATTCTCTCTAAACCTGAAGGTGGGACATTAAATAGGTAAGGTAAATAAATAACATTAATATATAAATTTATTTATAAAAAAAGTTAATTTATAATATATATATATATATATATATATATATATATATATATATATATATATATATATATATATATATATATATATACCAGAAATATCTAAAGATACATATTATTCTACAGTGTTACAGGAGTTTTATTTTTGATTCGTCTGGAATATACAGAGAAATGGAAATCTAGCCCGACTATCAAAAGATGATAAAAAGCATCTGATAAGGTACAAGACACACGATAATGTTTTTAGTTCTAAATCTTACATGAAACCAAGATAAATTAAAAGTAAAAAGCAATGAGGTTCGTTCTTCTCTTTTCTTAATTACTTCTTAATTTACCAACGCGCAGTTAAACATCTTTCAATGACAGTTTGCAAAAAGAAAACAAATAAATAAAAATGGAAAAATATGGGATAAAGATGGTTACAAAAATAAAGCTGTATTGCAAGAAGCATCAGGACAAAAATGAAGGGAAATGTAAATTACCTTCCATTGCAAATACCAAATGAAAAAGGTTAAAAAGTTCAGTCCGCTTGTTGTAAACTTTGATTCCTTCGTCAGGTAACGCTGTTGCTTCGGCATTTTCCTTTCTTATTGTTAAAGTTCTTGTAAGTCGGATGTAGAAGAAGACAAATGAATACAATAAATTTTTCAATTTCACTGCAACGGATTTCAGCGACTTTAGTTAAGTTTATACGTCTTGCAACTTATCTCAGAGCTTACCTGATTCAAACTTTTGTTTTAAAGTTGTCCTAATTTATAAAATCAACAGTTTAAACTTTCGTCATTAATCGCTTAAATACACTAAAATGGATCTCCATTTTGTGTAGATTCCAACAACGTAATATTTACGTCCAAGAAAGTAAACTTTAATGATTGTATTTTGTTGTTTTAAAAGATTTAAATTTGTTTATAATTTATTCAGAAATATGATTGGCGACAATCCTCCGAGCGTACTAGCTACGGTCTATAAGCACAATAAAACCGCTTTAACAGGGTAAGAAGTCTCATTGGGTCGATATTTTATTGAAGAAATGTAGATTGTAAACATACAAATTTTGTTTTTGTTCCAATTCCTCATTATATTTTTGGAATCTTCCATCTCATTTTCCTGTAAATGTACATAAATTTAACCAGAATAAGTTTTGTTAATCCATACTAGTTTTGAAAGAATGATTAAACAACTAGAACCTTTCCTGCAATATTTAAACAATATGACGTACGTTTCGCTAAATCCGTTTTCATCATCAGAAGGTTACATACTCACACTACTGAGCTCTGTAGAGATTTTGTGTGACAGAATCACAATATTAAGTGGCAAACCACAAAATGAAATTATTTATTAAATTAAATATTGTGATATATGTAATGAAATAATATTTGATAATTTATTAACATCAAGTGTCATCCTCTACAGGTTTAAAAATATATATTTGAACTTGCGTGAATGAATAAAACGTATTTTATTAACGGTTGAAAATTTGCACAATTTATGTATTTTAGGAGAGTGTGAGCTAATAGAAATAATTTTAATGAACAGTTACCAATTGTTTTCCAAATTCTGTAAGTATTGTTTGACGTTTACACCATTGAGAATTAATATATAAGTAATTAGAACCCCTGGTAAGAATAAAGCAAAATATGTAATAGGAAAAGGGCACCTAATATTATTTATAAAGTCTTGTATAACATATAGCGGTAGAAATATTAGGAAACAGCACAATACAGTTAATACTTTAGTTGCCTATTCTGTCAACGTTTTGAGCATGATATCAGAAAGTAGCTTATCATATGGCCCTTATCAAGACACCAATGTCATATAAAATATAAAATAATTTAATTTGTACAAAAAATATATATAAATGATCAAACATTATCAAAAACATATCTAAATAAATGTTTCATACATGATGAAAACACAGTCAAACATTATTCTAGGTAAAGGTTTATAATCAAAATTAAAATATTGCAGAATTAGACATGTAATAACAAGTAAGAGGCATTTAAATAAAAACTCACATCACACGCCAGAATCACATATGTCACGAATTAACCTGGTCACAAAAATACAGTAATACTTTTATTACATATATATATATATATATATATATATATATATATATATATATATATATATATATATCGCAATATGTATTCTTGTGTATTAATAAAGAATTAAGTCAAAACACAAATACAAGAATAATAATTGAATTTACAATTCAAACTTATTGGTTGAAAATGTGTATAAAGCAATAAAATAATTGTAAATTCAATTATAATTCTTGTATTTGTATTTTGACTTAGTTCTTTATATATATATATATTGTAGCATGACAACATTTGTACCACTAATACAATTTGAAATAACTAATATTATACAGTACGCCCCATATGTTTTTGTTTTAAAAGCGAAATAAACAAATTGTTTGTGCCAAAACAAAAAGTTGAATCATACATTGAAACTGAATCAGCTGTAGTTTCAATGATGCAAAACCTTCAAGAACGGTACAAGTGTTGCCTCAAATTAAATGAAGGCCATATAGGACATGTTAATAGCTGAGTCTAGCTTCTTTTTACTTGTTTGTGTTTGTAAAACAATGTAAACAAAATAAAATAAAATCTCACACCTGCTTCAGTACTGTTTATTTTGGTGCATAAGATATATATTTTCTCATTGATTAAAAAAATATATATTTTGTTGCACAACGCCAAAAAATGCATTTCTTTAAAGGAACACTGCCTTTAAATGGAAAGGGGAAAGGGTAAATAAATGTGATGAAATGCTCGTTGAGGAGAAACTGAGATGCCACTCGAACCAAGGTGAAGTGGGAGACGATATGTGAGTATTGGCAATGTATTGCATTATTGCAGAGAGACGGAATGTTGTCAGAGAAATCAGATAAAGCAAGGAGTCTAGACATCTTTTGCGGCAGTTTAACAAAGAGAGACTGGAACGAAGTAATATTTTACCTGGCTTGGTTTATCGTTCTACACCCGAGCAATAGTTTGTTGCAAAGAACACAGTGCAAACTATTCAAAGCATTTATAATAACCTATTAACTTTAATATACTCAGTTTGTCTATCAAAACACGCGTTATAATTGCGTCGGGCTCCATTAATCTTCACTTTCATAACGCGAAAGTTTCACTCGGCCAAAATCCACCAATGGGCCCCAACTAGAAGATTAATGATCTGGTTATAAATCCAAAATTGGCACAATGAAGACGGATAATATATGAAAAGTTGATGTCATCCTCTATTAACTGGAGAAATTTATGAGATTTTACAGGTAAAAGTTGGGAAATGTATGGGGGAGTTTTATATGGTATTTTACGCATCATTGTAAGTGGTCAACCTGATCTAATCCTGACAGGAATTGATGACTTCGTGTCTATAAAGTTGTAATTTTTTAATTAAATTGATTTATAGTAATTTAAAATATGAATATATTATACTTTTGACTAGTTTTAATGGTTTCTATTCAAACTTTAATCAACAGTAACGTAAATTACATCGTAGGACAACCGTTTTTCTTTTAAAAAGGCAACGATTTAAAAGGGCAAATATAACTAACTTCAGCTTCATAACGTTTCTAAATTTTTACCCCCAAAGCTAAACAAAGAAGGCAATAAAAAGCAACCGACACTCACAATATAGGTTCTCTTTCGTCTAGTGCTGACGCAGAGGATCTGAAGGGGTAGCTTTCCCCATTCGATATTTCTTTCTCCAATCTTTAGTAGCCATTCACTTAGATACTTCATCTTTTCTAAATGTATTATCTCCTGTTATATTCGTGAAATCACATTGGCGTTATATAAAACTAGTAATATAAGACAAACTTTTATGTAAATTCGTAGTTAGGTCAACAGAGAAAAAATTATTTTCAATACTATTTATATAATATTTGCAATTATTAAAAATACAGCGTTATAGCAACTGTCCCGATAACCGACAACATCAAATCAGTTATTCCATGAAATCGTATGTTATCGCTTATTTTAAGCCGAACGGGACGAAATAACTATATTGTATACCTTGCCCATTTGGTGAAAAGGTTTTCTACCACGTAAAACTAAAATTAATACGTTAATAGATGAATTAATATTTGAATAAACTGCATTACCACCAAGTGTGTTCTAGTATAAAATCGATAAAAATTATTTTAAAACTTATTAAATTAAGTTAACTTGAAAAGGTTGAACTTATCTAAGCATTAGGTTTATTACTAAACATAACTAAACTAAACGTAATGTTTAATTTGAAAATAAACTTTGAACTCGAGTGATACAATATAAAATACTTTATTAACGATTTATAATTTTAACTATATATATATATAAGGAATGTGTGAGCTAATACAAGAAATTTAGAAACAATTTTTAACTCGGCAATTAATTATGAGTAATTAATGTTATAATTGATACACTTCCTACAGCAAATACGAGTATACGAAATGTTAATGTATTATGTTATAAAAATTACTATTGTTGATTATTGATCAAACCAAAAAAATTACAAGGGTTATTATTTAGCGTTAATCAATATAAGGTTTGGAAATAATTACAATACAGAAACAATAATTGGACTTTTAAAGGGGATTTTCTCTTATGATTGATTTCATTGTGCCTCTAAGAGTGTAGAAGGTTAAATTATTATATTATCTAATATTTAACTTTAATAAAAACATGTTCATCCAATTGGCAGACTAAAAACATGCTTTAGTATTGATGAATAAGATTCTAAAATGATGGCCGAAGGTCGAGACGATGGAGTAAGCTGAAACTTACTGGTTCAAAATGTGTATAAAACAATAAAATAACCACCTACGAAATATCCAGGATGTACAAAATCACTACTTAAATGACGAAAGTTAGAATGTAATTTTAAACCTTATAAATATGAGTTAAATAAGAAGAAACAAAATAAAAATATTGCATGTTAAAAAACCAAATATGTTATGACAGTTTTTTGAATTGAATAAAACCATATATTATATTAATATATAAGCACGCAAGATTGCTTATGTAACGGTACAAGATTAAACATTCCCAAAAATCTAAAAATATTCTTGTTTTCAACTTTGGGACTTTATACAGTAAACTCCCGATTGTCCGTTAGCGGATTAACCAGTTTGCGGATTATCCGGGATCTGCCATTGTTTTACAAATGTCCAATTTTTATTCCAATCAGATTCATGTGTTTAAATTTCCAAACTGTGAATTACGACGTAAATACATATAAGGCTTAATAGAAGTTAAGATGATTTGAATAGATATGTAAATATGTACGTACTAATTTTTACATTGAAAGGGAAGCACCCGACGCGGGCCAGCGAAATAAAAGGGGCGAGCAGACTACTGTATATAATGACAGAATGCTTGGACGCCCGAAAACCTAATGTGTATCATAAGATTGTAAATAAATGTCAGCTAATCTCGGCTATAAATAGTCTAGGACGTGACATATGCATTATCCTTGTCTGTCATATACATTATCGATCTTTATGGTTTGTGACACACGTGACAAAAGTAGACACTGTGCGACAAAATGGCTCTCAAGGAACTTAAATCGAACATTAAAGCTAAATCAAAGCTCACAAAAAAACAGACGAAAGTGACAGATTTTTTTGTTAAAAAGTGAAAGTATTATGTGTAAAGGAAATTACATATGTACATACATACTTACTTAAGACATATACTTATGCACGTATTATAAATAGTTAGACATATAAATATACATGTTATAATCCGTCAAATACATCGACATTTTAAATTATTTTCTGTATTTATTTTTTCCTCTGAAGATTATTTGTGAATTGCAATAACCGGGGTCATATTTGTGTAACTTATGGTATAATAATCGATTATAGATCGTTTTGCGTATTCTTGTTCACAGCGGATTATCAGGCGTTGCCGTGCCACCCTATTCCACGGATAATCGGGAGTTTACTGTATAATACACACAGAAACGTTCTTTGTATAACAGAGATCTTTATTTATATAATCTTTTTTTCTTTTTGGAATTTGTCTATTTATTTGCACAAAATTTCTCTTATGTGATGCAAACACTAGAGACGGAAATTTAAGTAATTTGGTACATGTTCTTTTGGTAAGAGAAAATATTCTGCGATAATGCCATCAAGGCCCACAATAGCCTTGAATTATACTTTTAGATTAATTGCAGAAATTGCTCGTTTTGTCTTGTTCCGTAAATTACATTCGACAATATCTGGACGGCAGGCGGATGAGCTTTGTAATTAATCTTTTAATTAAGCTGCGAATACGTCAATGGCAAACTTGCAAGAATGATTCCGTTCCTGAAAGATAAGATGTAAAGGCGGAACTTTGTCCAGGTCAGTGAGTTGTAACTTGTAACGAATGAACTGAAAGATAAAAGATTATAAACTTTAATTTAAAGTCTAATTCTGTTCCTCTGTCTGAAATTATGATAATTTTTGTGATGGACATATCCATTTGTATATGTCGAAAATAATAAACACTTCCGAGTTTCTTACGCGATTTATCAAATGTGTATTTTTTAAGCAAAATCCCACCCTTCAAACAATAAGAGAATGGGAAAATCACACCTGAAAACTAATGCTGAGTACAATTTGATTTTATTAACAAACATAATATCTCATTACCTAAGCAAATTTGTTATTTAATTATAGTTAAAAACTAATTCCATATTTTTCAATACGCTTAAGTATTTTTTAAAAATTCAAAATTTAGTTAACATATAAAGTTCCAGCAAATGTTGGCAAAAAATCAGAAAGGGTCTTTAATGTTCGTTTCTTCTTGAATTATATAAAATTTATTTTCAAAGTAATTTATGAAGTAATAAATTTTTTACATAAAACACAGTTTAAAAATAATTTGTTTGAAGGTTTTAAAATATACATTTAGAATTAATGTTTATTAGACTCAATTTGAAAATGTGAAAATGTTTTAAAGTGGTTTAAATTGTGAACGAGATTGTCCTTAGTACTACAATGATTGCGTGATTAGTGCGCAATGAATGCAAAAGTAAAGGCTATTTAATGTGTTTTATAAAAGGATTCAATTTGCCATAGAACCTTTTTGGTCTCTATAAAATATATAAGTGAACGGTTTTATGAAATACCTGCATGGTTTTTAAACGTAGTTACTTGAGAGCATTCAAAAACAAAAATTCTAAAGTATCAAATGTTGCAGCACACCTAATATCCCATAAACACGAAATAACAAATTACGAAAATAACCTAACCATACTTGAAATAAATAACAACCCAATAGAACTAAACTCACTAGAAAAATACCACATTTATAAAAACATACACAACAATTTAATGAATCTACAAACAACATATACAGAAGACATACTATATAGAAACATCATACACACAGATCAAGAGAAAGTGCGCGTAACGTCAACAAACACCAATATCACAGACCGAACATCTACAACAGAAAAACATTAGTGATTCGACAATGGTCAATTGACCGAAAGGTGCCTCATCACTCAAGGTAAAATTATTGCACTTAATGGTGGATAAAATTACTATAATAGTAATATACTAACTTCATAAAGTCAGTGCAACGGAAAAACAATGGATAACGTTAAATATCAAGAAAATATATATATATATATATATATATATATATATATATATATATATATATATAGTCTATATATATATTTCATGAAATATAATATCAAATTTAAATATAAAAATATAGGTATAATTGTACATAATATGAAAAATATTTTTTCCTACATATTAAAATATGTGTAAATGACAAATGTATTTCTTATTATTTAATGAGCTATAAATTATTTACTCGTATTGGAATATTATATTCTTAGTGTAATATATTATAAATGCCTCACGGAGTTTAAAGGGGTGAATAATTGTTTATTATGAGACATATAATAATTATCAATTTCTCTTCGCAATATCTTTTTAAAACCATACGTATCTTCTTGCCTCTTGCCACACTTGCGATCGTGTTGTGTATCTCTTCAATTCTGGTTTAACTTTCCTGTGTCTGTGTGGAAGTTAATATAAGAATGCACTTGCTGTTATTTTGAGATATTTATTTATTCCCATTTAATTAAATAACATGGTGATGATGATAATAATAATATAAAGAAGCATGATGTTGATGATGGTGATGATAATACTATGATATTACATGATGGGGATAGAAAATAACCTGATAATGATTATTATAATAGTATAAAACTTCATGATAATTATGATAATAATAATATAAAAACACACATAATGATAATTAATCGTATGATGATGATGATATTATAAAATATCGTGATAATTATGATCATAATATTATAAAATTATATGACAATTATGATATTAATATTTATAAAATAACATAATGATGATGAATAGTATGATGATGATGATATTATAAAATATCGTGATAAATATGATAATAATATTATAAAATTATATGACAACTATGATATTATTTATATAAAGTAACATAATGATGATGAATAGTATGATGATGATTATATTATAAAATATCGTGATAAATATGATAATAATATTATAAAATTAAATGATAATTATGATAATAATAATATAAAATAAATGAATGATGATGATAATAATATTAGGTCTAATCAATAATAAAGTGAATTCATGATGATAATAAAGATGTAAAATAACGTGACAATTATTACAAATATATAAAACGACATGATTATGATAATAATATAGAATATCATGATATTAACAATAACATAAAATAACATAGTGGTAATAATAGAGAATAATAATATTGTGGAAAAATAATAAATATTTCAAAAATTTAGAACTTTAAGAACTCAGAAATGCGATATTTATATATATAAATATTTTCACATATTACAAGTTTGATTTTAACGGAAACAACTCACCAATGTGTGACGGTTTGAAATGAGAGCTTGAATCAATAACAGCTTTTACAAAGTTCACAAGCGGAGGTAACGCTACGAGTGTATTGGTCATTCGAGACAAATAAACAGTTTACTTTTTTATCGTTCCCGAAACTCCTCCTTAACTTTAGGGGAGGGACCAGGCCTTGTTTTCGCACTTGTTATATTGCCTAAAACCTTAAAGAAAGATCTCATTTAAAAAAAAACATTTCGTAGCAAACTATAAATGGCATTAATTACAATAAAGATTTAAAATATACACTGCCATTTGTAGTAATCACTTCTGATGTGAGATTCCCATGATCTATGGTTGCAAAGTAATGCCATTCCAAGAGTCAGTTTAAATGGTTGTTTGTGTTAGAAGCAGAAAATTTCACCTTTGGCAATCAATTTTTATGTTCCATAGATTACATTACAAGCATACCTACTTTTGCTCCATACTAAATAAAAGCCAGCAACACTAATTGTTTTTCAAATCCTACCATTAGTTCATACTCTATCTATATATGTTTATATATCTTGTTAAAATTTCCAATCGTTAATAAAATACTTTTTATTCATTCACTGAATGTCAAGTACATTTTTTTAAATTTTACTTTTTTTTAACTTGTAGTGGATGACACATGATGTTAACACAGTATTTTTTCAAATATTAATTCATTAAGTTTAATGAAAAAAATTCAGTTTTATATGGCAGTAAAACCTTTCATAAAGGGGCAAGTTATGCAGTTTAGCTACTTCCTCCCATTAGGCTTAAAATAAGTGATAACATAAAACAGCTGATTAACGTTATAGGTTATGTGGTCGAACAGGGGTTTTAACGCATGGGTTATGTTACTTTGGTAATTATTTTTGAAAAGTAACTACAAATTAACTTCTTTTTACCTAAGAAGAAATCGAATTTTAAAAAATTGCTGTTTATATACTACCTGTTTATTATTGCAAATGCCCAAGTTCCGAGTGTTCGAAGGATGGGAAAAAATTGAATAGATACAAGTAACTAGAGCAGTTAGATTTTGTGTTGAGCGATTCATTTATTTTTTGATTAAACTAAATTCTATAATATTAAACGAATCATATTAATTTCACTAAAACTATCAGAAACATTTTCGCATTTGTGAAAATGTGCTCGAAACTTAAATTGAGCCAATATAAAAACTTGAACGTATTTTACCTATAATTCATTTAAAAGTGGCATTATATGAAAATAATAGATAAAACAAATACTTACAAGAGGTAATTTTAACATGAAGAGGCCATGTGATGTATTATGTTTTTACCCTGTATTTGGAGTAAAAATATTAGAGTGAATTAGTTCATTATTCAGCACGATACGGTCTGTTAGAGTTAGGAGAACGTAATCGTTGGAGGAAGTCATTAGAAACCGATTTACTTTAGGCAGTCTCAAAGCTTGCGTAGAATAAATCTAAATAATTTCATCTTTGTTGTATCGATTTCAGTTATTATTTTACAGAGAGTAAATATATTGACTAGGTCAAATGCGCTAATTGTTGAGAACAGAGCGTTTCAAATTAAAGTTGATTTTATTTTAAGCCGAAATCTCGGTTTAATCGCCATTTATCTCTTCTATGTAACAATTTATCACTTTTGAAATGTTCTCGTTAAAAGCAAATAGCTAATAACCACCAAACCTTCAGCAAGAAGCGTATTCTGCTGTGTAGGGAAAACCCAGTAAATGAGTAGGTATACAACTCTCTAGTTATTTACATCTTTTTAAATTCCTTCTATTAGTTCTCTCTCTCTCTCTATATATATATATATATATATATATATGTGTGTGTGTGTGTGTGTGTGTGTGTGTGTGTGTGCGTGTGTGTATGTATGTATGTATGTATGTGTGTATATATATACATATATATAAATATATATATATATATATATATATATATATATATATATATATATATTTATATATATATATTTATATATATATATATATCTTCGTCCACTGAAGTTAAATTGTATGTTTTTAAGCGTGTAGTGGATAAACTTGACGTTTATACAATTTTTCCAAATAATATTTTATCAATTTAATTTAAAAGTTTGATGTCTTTAGGTTGAATTAGAACTGTATGGCCACATGTTTCAATTCCATCACTCTTGCACTGGGCCAACTTGCCGATATCTGGAATGGTTTTTCTTAGATAGCTATATGTAATTTTTCTAGCCCTCTTCCTGATTGTCGTCGAAACCTCCTTTGTACAACCCTCGAGTACTCCTTTTTGGCTTATAGGTGTTGTCAAAATTTGTTGCCATGGTTACCACACAATATCGCAAATAATGGTTTAGAAAACAATTACGTGCTTCATTCTAGGGTAGTTTTAATAAATAATTTTGCTCTCTATTTAACCACTTAATATTGCAATTCTATCATATATGTATACATTTTTATATTAGATCTCCTTGTAATTAATATATAAAATGTAAATAAAATAATTTTTTCTTTGTTGACCTAATTGGAATTGAATTTAAATCTTTATTTTACTTGTTTAGCCAAGATATTACATTTCTTATTTTCGATTACCTAAATATAAAAACAAAATTATTCCTCAACTCTTCAACACAACAAACATGTGTGACTTGAAGTAAAATATTTCTAACAAACACTTCTCCATTGTAGTTTATTTATTCCTATTACCTATATATTTAAGTAGAGTCTACTTTGGTTTTACTACATTTAAAACATATTTATTAAATATTATGCTCGTTATAATAGCTCTGGTTACTCCTTTAGAACTTTCGTCAGTTAGCAAACACAATTTTACACCACGTCAACGTCACGTGTACCTATAATATGACATGGTATTAGAAAGAAGTAAACACTCTTGTGAAACCTCAATCGAAAGCTATAACACGTTCTCCGGGCGAATTAACTCAGCCCTTGGGAATACATATACGCCTCTCATTTGTGTCACTTTCCTGCTCCTCTCGCGTCTCACAGCTGTCAGCAGAAACTCAGTCATGAAATAAAGATTTCATTATTATTGAAATATCGCCGTCTTAGAAACTGTGATTTTCCACTCCATCTATTGGTTCTCTCTCTCTTCTTACCTAAACCATTCCATCTCTCTCCCTCCCAGTCCATCTGTCCGTCCGTACGTCCATCCATCCATCTATTTATCTATCCATCTATCTATCTCCCTAACTAAATATCTATCTATCTATCTCCCTAACTACCTATCTCTCTCTCTCTCTCTCTCTCTCTCTCTCTATATATATATATATATATATATATATATATATATATATATATATATATCCAATCGCTATTAAAGTTAGTTTTATTTATCCACTCAAGCTCGTATACATTTTTAAAACTTGCAATTAATGACACTTATTAATATACAGTTTTTTCAAATATTAATTCATACAAATAAATTTAATGGATTAATTTTAGTTTTCATGGAAGAAAAACGTTTAACAAACGAGTCAGGGTGTGCAATATAGTTATTTCGTCCCATTTATCTGATAATAAGTGATAACATATGATTTTATAAAACAGCTGATATTGTGTTATAGGTTATGTGCCAGAACAGCTGTTTTAACGCATAGGTTATGTCACTTTCCTTATAATAATTGTAATGATTTATTATAAAAGAACAATCTAAGTAAGAATTTAAATTTAAAAACGTTTGTCTACATTACTTATTTAGATCACTGTTTACCCCGTGACGTTCTCCATTGATTTAAAATGTAACATCCGACGTAACAATCGGTGTAAAGCATTTTCAAGGCAGCATTTCAAAGAATAGCTGTAGAGGAAACTGTCCCCCACGGTGCAGTTGCAACACAATAATTATATACTGCATTCTCATACAGCTTGCACGAACAATTGCACCTCACTTGCACTTTAATAAACTGCTCATGAGTCTACCTTGCCGGAATAGTTTCAGCGAGGGTTGTGAGTCCTTCGGGTTTAATTCTTTTTATTTTACTACAACTGAACTGGTTCTAACTTTTGTTAAACTATCATAGGTTATGTTCCATTTCACTAATTAAAGTTATATTTTTGTGATAGAATCTCATTTGATGATGACATACTGTCTCTAAAACGCGTATGAAATCCAAGTTTTATAACTGTGGGTTGGATATATTTCTTGTGTTTATGAACTGTTTATATTCAATTATTACAATTGATACAACTTTCTACATCGCTTGTTGGTATTCAATGTTGTTACCATATTTACTTTAAAAGTGCTTAAAATAATAATAATTAGAACAAGTAATCCTAAAAAATTAAAAAATTAAAGTCCAGAAACAAACATTTTACTTGATTTACTTTTTATGACATAAAATCAGCTGCTTTATTAAATCATATGTTTTCACTTATTTTATACAAAATGGAACGAAGTTACACTATTGCATAATCTGTACTTTTTTTAAGGGTTTTTCTTCCATGTAAAACTAAAACTATTTAAATAATTTACATATTACATTAATATTTGAAAAAGTATATTAATATGAAGTGTAATCTACCACAATTTCTAAAAAATATATTGGCACTTCAGTGGATGAATAAAAGTATTTTATTCTAGATTAAAAAATTGAAAAGATAATATATATAAGGAGACTGTGAACTAATAGAAGGAATTGGAAAACAAACAGTTAGAAATTAAGAAAATAAAAATAAAATATTGTTAAACAAAAACCATATAGCCTTAGATTCTAGCGGTGAGGTGTGATTATCAGGCCTTGTGGGAGACATGATGGGAAACGATATCGCCGGAGTCTCCTCTTGGCTGTAAATAATGAAACCACAAAGGCTCCAGGAAAGCGTTCCATAAAGAACAGAAGGGGCACAAATGTTCCCGCCTTAGTTATTTGCTGACATTACGTTTCCTGGCAAGGGCTTCTGAAATCGTTAACAGGGAATTCTTTAAATGTATAATGATATGTCGATACTTTTTACTTAATTTAATCTTATTTATGTTTTATTTCTAGGAATATTTAAGGAACAGTCAATTTATACTTTTGGTAATCTTGAAACATATTTCACACATACAAACTCTCTCTCTCTCTCTCTCTCTCTCTCACACACACACATACAAACGCACTCACACGCACACACACACACACATGCACACACACACACCCACACACTCACCCTCCCATCCACACACATACACATACACGCGCGCACGCACACGCGCACACTCCCACACACACACACACACACCGAGCCTTCTTGATCTTAGACAATTCACTGGGTCGTCTAATTCGAGGGTTAAATATTATGCAATTGATGGTGTCATATCTTACATTTTAAACCTGGAAATAAGTTTTGGAATACGTATAGCGTGTAGTTATTGGAGTTTTCCTTGGCTGTAAAGTAACCTTAGTATACTAGGAATACACAAGCTGCTACGGCGAATAAATATTTTATACCTTTGAAATATATATTCTTGAATTAAGGTTTTTAGTAATTTATTTACAAAATTTAAAGTTCGGAGTCATCAACTAATGGTTAAAATGAATAATATGTATATATGTTATACATATATTGCGAATGATTTCTCTCACTATTGCAGTCCTTCTTAAAACAAGAAAATTGTAAAAAATGGTTCCATAGAAATAAATTAAAAAGTAGCAATTATTTGACAGATTTTACTTCTTGAATAACCAGATTCCTCCAAAGTTCAGACTGACTGTAGTCACCCTTGCAATGCAAGTGGATGTGAGCACGTGACTCACTCACAGAGGAGGATGACGTCGCTGTCTGGACTTGAAAATTTGAAGTGCGATGCTATTTATAGGTTGGTGTTATATACCTAGTCGCCATGTAATGCACCAGGCAGTATCATTGTTGTTGGACAGAGTTCAACTTGGATTTAAACCATTTATATGGCACAAAAATGTTCTTGAAGGCATAGTGAAATTAGCTGGCGGTAGGGTTTAGCAAGTGCCTGTGTGGAAATGTTACTTACGGCAGGCCGACTATTATATTGAGATGAATTCCCCCCCCCACCATATATGAAGGTTGTGCACTCTTGCTCCAACCCTAACATCATACGTAATTGTTTACTGTAATATCACACGATGTTTACTTTTCATTTCAGATCTCTCCATGTACGGAACTTACCTCACAACACTAAGCCTATCAAGTCCAGCAACTCTGTTACAACGCCCCACCCACATTTATCTTTAAATTGTCTGACAAAGTATAACCACAGTTACTTAGTTGTATTTACTTTACACTTCTAATTAAAATAAGTATAATAAAAACAAAAATTTGTTAAAGCAATTACTACTTAGCTCAACAACATAAAATATTATTTTAGTTAATCTTTGGTAAATAATTACAATTAAC
>JBAIZL010000001.1:35066992-35069492 GCA_036971475.1 Prosapia bicincta
ACGTACACATAAACACACACACACACAGACAGACAGCAATATATTTGTATCTATTAGTATAGATTTACAATACAAACCACCTATTTATTACATCGGGCATGGTCACATTTATTTACGATTATGGTTTGGTATTACAGTGAATAATATGGGTTTGTAAACGTATTCTACTAACTTATAAGTAGTTTTATATTAAATACGAATGTAAACGCCGGACATCCCAGTTTATTTTACATTTATATTATTATTTTATAGTTTAAACATTTTCCCTTTTCATATTTGGGGGGGGGCTTGAGCCCCAAAGCCCACTCCTTGAATCCACCACTGAGTGTGACTATAATATTAAAGAATATATATTATAGGTAACGTTTTAAAGATTGTCAATGTGAATTCAGTGTCTTAAAACAGATAAATACAAAGAGGGTTCAACAAACGTTAGTTTCTACACCTCTCAAACGTACTGTACAAAGATAGTTCCTGCACAAAGGCTATAATTTATAGCAGATAATGGCGGTAATAGAGGTCGGGAGAAGTGGTGTTGGAGATTTAAGGGTCCAAAAGTCATGAAACCGAATTATAACACGGCTTCTATATATTCGCCAATATATATTCCAAGCTGCGCCAAATGCCAAATGCAAACCCTCGTATATCATGCACAACCCTCTTTTACATACTGATTCCGCCACTAAGTCTGTCAGGTTTGGGAGTGTTTTGTATTCATTAAACAATATTATTAAATATCGAAATCTTGTTACCGTTCATGACGAGCTGGTTGTAAATTACAAATTACACTTTTGCTATTACTTGCGACCTTCAGGCTGAAGAAATCGTAAGACGAAAACGTTTCCTCCAAGTGTAAGTTAACAATTAACAACTTTTAGTTAAAAAAATGTCTTATAGCAAGTAATAGCAAAAGTGTAATTTGTAATAATATTATTATTTTTTTCAGTGAAGGGCAAATTAAGTTTTAAAATGTGGTACACAATCTACGTCCGTGTGTGAAATCTCATTAGTAGATTTTATACAACATTACCTAATTAAACGTCTACTCCCGCGGAGTAATACTTCGTCACGTGATCTCTATTCTAGCCTTAAAAGTGTACATTTGGTTAAACGTATAAAATTACAACCACATCTATTCTCACTGGATACTTCATAGATATATAAAATTACTTACTTACTTACATACTAGCCAACGCCCACCCTTGGCAGTTGAGACATTTGGCGACGCGTTGAGCTGTAGAGATTTGCATCCCTGAAGATGGGACTGTTGAATGTTCAGCATTCATAAGTTCACCACCACACAGTAGACACTCCGGGGTCGGTAGCACATGAATGCGGTGGAGGTGCGCAGCAAGGTAATCATGACCGGTCTTCAATCTGAAAGCTGCAACGCTAACAGATCCAGACAGGTTTTGGTCAATTGGTCCACCCGTCACAAGACTTCCCCACCGTTTTCCTGCTGAGAGCTCCCTCAATCGACCGTGATTCCATTTTTTAGTGGACGTCTTTATTAGGGACCTGGAGGAATGTAGTGAACTCAGATGCTCGGGCTGGGGGAGGATTGTTCGCTGCTTGGCTAGTTGATCAGCCTTTTCATTGCCAGTGATGTACATGGCTCGGGATCCACTGGAAATTAAGTACCCACCCGGCATTTATGAGAGCATTTAGTTTTCTTCTACATTTTATTGTTCTACTACAGTCGGTCCGTGAGTTCACAGAGAGATTCATGATGGCGATCTTAGAGTCAACAAGGAAAACGGTCCTACCCGGAGCAGTCAGGTTCTCAAGTTCTATTGCTGCACCATATATGGCAGCTACCTCACCGTCATAGTTGCTGAGGTGGGCTCCAACAGCAGAAAATACCTGAAAATATGAGCACTAGTATTTAGCATCTGTTTCTCCTGATCCAGGTATGGATGATCCATCTGTGTAAATTTGGAGCCATTCTTTTGCAGGGTATTTTTCATTGATAGTTCGGAGGGCTGCACTTCTAAGATCCTGATCTGAAGATGCATGCTTCGGCAAGTGGTGATCGGTCAGGAGGAGCTCTGCTTCAGGGAGCTCTTGGAAGCAGTCCTGAAAAGCAGTAAGTGGAGCTAGTTCTCCAGGAGCGAATCCATACGTTTTATAAAGATCCTGGTTACAGATAAGGAGTGTTCGCTGCGATTTTAGTCTATCTGTGGGTTTATGGTAATCATCCCAAGATTTGTTTATTCGTTTAAATCGTTCCCACAAACATAGGGCTAACATCTCCTTGCGTATCTGTAGTGGTTCAATCTCAGTTTGAGCCTCCATTGCAGTAATAGAAGTGGACTTGGCAGCCCCAGTTATCACTCTTAAGGCATTGTTTTGAGCAAAACCAAGTAAATTTGTGGTTCATTTACTGGTCGTGACTGTCAACTCGGTACCATATTCTAAGATTGGTCTTATACATGTATATGTATAATGTATATTTATGTATATGTATATGTACATGTATACATGTAAAACTTCTTTGTTA
>JBAIZL010000001.1:35076992-35101992 GCA_036971475.1 Prosapia bicincta
ACATGGCAATGCTTAACAAATAATCTTTGATCTTAAAAAGCCCGTGACACACAACTTGAGTTAAATAGGAAAATATTCGGTCCTTATTAGGGCTGTATACCTTCAGTTTAAAATGTATTTAATAATACAACAGAAACGATACTATTTAAAACACAATGTAACACCTGGTGGAAAATTTTAGCTAACGGTTGCGAAAACCTCCGTAACAGCGGCATTCCTAAATCTTCGAACATTTACATTTTCCAATGCCCACGGCGCAGTTATGTGTTGCGTGCTTTATTACGCATGTATTTAAATAAAAGACTCGGCAATAAAAATGAAGCCCCCCCCCCCCATTCAGCTTCCAATCGATCTGCCTGAGTATGTGTTGCAAAGCCTAGACTGAAAGCGGTGTCTCTTAAGGCATCTGCAATGCGTCGCTTTACATCTCATGCTATAGCCACTTAGTGCCGTAATTTATTGACGGTTTGGAGAATTTGTTTAAATAGAATAGATAAAATGTTATAACTTTATACCTGCTACACTCTCTTTCTGTTGAGAGTTTTAAAAATATTTTACGGGAGTATTTATTTAACTCACGTATTTCAAATATATACGACACCATCTAGGCTATGGGTCTGTTCGCAAATCGTTAATACAACGCCTCCTTCGCAAACAACACTCCAGTCCTGGTATATATGCGATGACTCGTAGCCCTCTCCCTTCTGACTTCCTCCTCTGGCCAACGCTAGAGTCTTAGTGTACATGCACTGGCGGCCTTTCCCCTTCTTCTCTTCAGCTATCTCTCTCGCCTAATGGCAATCATTTGTTCCCCGACTTGTTATATCCAGTTTGTTATTTCAAGGACTGTCTTGCTTGTTCAGCCTTTTTCGTACTTCTTAATTTTAATTTGTCTATGTTTATGAATTTCTGTACATTTTTTGCAATTAAATAAATTTTATTGTTCTAATGGACATTATTTATGACACTTTCTTGATTTTATAGACATTTTACTAGCTGTTATAGCTTGCTCACTACATTACTTAGTATTTCAGTTCTATTTCTTCATCCATTTTCCAATTTTCACACTCCCGGTGTTAAATTGATCAAATAACTACATTTACTTATTTAATATGGAATACTTATTCTCTTCCCTCAATCCATTTATTATTATATTTAGCTTATTATATCATATTTAATATTTATTAGTTTTTGATTAATATTTAGAAAATTAGAATTATTTTTATTAACAAACTTGGAATGGAAAAACTGTCCTTTGCAGCGTGTGGATGTGTGTGTGTGTGTGTGTGTGTGTGTGTGTGTGTGTGTGTGTGCAAATAACTTATATAAATAAATATTCCTTAAAACACACGTAATCACATAGGGATATGATTGTATTAAAATAATTCCAGAGACTTGTTGGCGTGTAACTGAGTTATAAAGTAGCATTCCGGACACGTCACCCTGTGAGCCTAAAAGCCACGCTCCGGTGGAGAAACACAAGGTTACCCTTTCAGACGAATCAGATTGTCTGCTGCATAAGTGGAATAATAAGTTTGTTTTTACCAGCCTGGGACCACGTAAAACATTTAGATTTTTGTAAAGAATTAAACCCAGCTTAAAATGTAACAAATAAAAAACTGCTATATACAGGTAAATATGTAAAACCTATTCAACCCCTTAATAAAAACACTGCTATGTTTAACCTTTAGCTATATAACTTTTAATTTTATTGCTATAAAACAGTTACTTTACAAAAACCATTGTGGTAAGCCAAAATTATACAAATTAGGAACCGCATTATCTTATACTGCGATCACAAGTTATAATATTTAGGTAATATTTTATAAAATATTATTAAGAACATTATAATATTCAATTTAATAATTGAATTAATACTTTAAAATACTGTATTTTCAAATGGCATCCAATACAAGTCTAGAAAAATGTATTTGAACTAGAGTGGATGAATAAATATATTTTATTAACTATTGAAAATTTGTACAAGAAATGTATAAGGAGAGTGGCAACTAATTGATGGAATTGAATAATTAGTAAAACCTTTATACACAAAACGGATGCCAAGGGATATCCGGAATGCTATACAAAGAGCTCTCGTTATCTAGCTCTGAACTAAATTATAAAGGCATGATGCCTATATATATATATATATATATATATATATATATATATATATATATATATATATATATAAAGAAATAAAACAAATTCAAATACAAGAATAATTTATTGAGTTGTATATTCAATAAATTATTCTTGTATTTGTATTTGTCGTATTTCTTTATTAATACACAATAATATATATTGCAGTATATATATATATATATATATATATATATATATATATATATATATATATATATATTGTACAAAATTTCAATCGTTAATAAAATACGTTTTTGTTCATGCAATCAAGTTCAAACACACTTTTTAAACCTTTAGCGGAAGACAATTGATGGTAATAGAGTTTTTTCAAATATTTATTCAATAATTAAATTATAAAAATTATTATAAAACTGAGTATAATCAGGTTCGAAGTCCAGCTCGCTTTTGCACTGCGCTAAATTTCCAATTCCTACAAATATTTCTCAAAGACGTATAAGAATTCCCCCCCCCCCTCTGGTTGTCGTCGAAACCTCCATTGTACAACATTAGACTGTGGCATGGTTACCCCACAATACCGTAAATAACAATGCTCTGGGGTAACTAAAATAAAATTTTCTTTGGTAACCTAAAGTAGGAATTTAGTTATATTTTTAAAGTATTACTGGTTTTTATAAGTATAATTTCATAATATAGATTCTTTTAAGGTAAAATAAAATTATGATTGGAAAATAAATATATTTCCCAACTCCACCTTACGATACCGATTACATACTATAACCACACAGTAATCAATCTCAAAAAGCATTTATTATTATTCCAATATTTCTAATTAATGATCCGTACCGTGAAATATGTAATTCAATAAGCTGTGACTTCCGCTCAACAGATCAATCGATTAGATTTACTCTTTAACCGACTAAATCTTCAAGCATTCACATTAATGTCAAACTTACTTTTTATAGATAACGAAATCTGCTTCTAAAATAGATTATATGTCTGAATTATACTCATATTACTTCAATATCAGTCAATCAACAATATCACAGTATCCAAACTGGAAATATATATGACCTTCTGTAGGCCCAGAGGCTCTCAAGAGTGGAGGGATTTTATTCTCGACATGTTGGCTACACTTCCACGTTGCCAGACTTCTCTCCACAACGAGACCGGTTCCAGGTCAGTATGTTGAGAACTATTGACGTCACAACGTTTCAAGGAAATTTTCTATCAGAGTTCGAAATACTCAGTGTCATCCCTTATCTCGTTCGGAAGGAAAAACCTCCAGTTTAGATTTATATATAGGTTAAAACTACAAATGCTGATAAACGTATAAATCCGAAGTAGGTGTACGAGTGATGCAGCAATTTTATGACAGTGGGACATCTGTGCTTGGTGGTCAGAGAAGCGGAAGACCTTCAAAATGAAAAATGCGCTCCGTAGCGATGACAGATTGACAGTGGTTAAACGTTTCCGGACATCTTCATATCAGTACTACGCGAAATCAACACAGAAAAACTCGAATATCGGAAAGCGTCTCATAGAGGGGCCCAAAACCGCTAACAGATCAACACAAGTTGACAAGAGCGGTTCTATAGATCCTATTGAGGTTTGATTTACCCAAGGACACTACGTTCTAGGTTAAACGCATATGCGTACACACAAGCGCTCGCGCGAACACTCAGTAGTCACTAGCTCTGTAAACTCTAACCACCCTATCAGCGTATACATATTCCTACAACTCTTCTTAAGCTGTACGTATCCCTTATATTTAGGAATCCATTTTTATTTATCTGTTGAACCCGTTCTGACCGTGGCCTAGTGAATCAGAACGAGATTGGCCTTATCTTGAGTTTTCTATTGGGCGTAACTAACAGACACCAATGCACTTATTGCTCTAGGCTGAGTGCCCCTTAGAGTACGCTGTATATAAAACCAAGTTATGTTTTAGCAGAATTTCCATTTGAAGAGTGTTCTATAAACTAACATCCAACTGTTCTTCATTTAACGCTAAAACTTGAAAATTCAAAACGCCAGTAAAATATACGTTCCAAGTGCTAAATAAAAATTACTTACCGCAGACCAGGAAATATGGTACCTTTGGATTACTGCAAGTGCAGAAGGAAAACCGAGATAATACTATAATATGTCTCGACCACAGTCCTATTGTTATCCTTTGCACGACGCTATATACGTCTCTGCGGTTGCAGGAAACTGTTTTCTTGCTTATATAAGATATAAAGGGATTCAATTGTCAAAGCAATCCCCGTCCTCACACAAAATAGATGTTGAGTTGTCAATGCTTTTCCATTACACATATTTGCTATATAGATCTTTCTTGCAACCACTAAC
Source organism: Prosapia bicincta (assembly GCA_036971475.1). NCBI lineage: Eukaryota > Metazoa > Arthropoda > Insecta > Hemiptera > Cercopidae > Prosapia > Prosapia bicincta. The sequence continues at coordinate 35,081,448 of JBAIZL010000001.1, forward strand.
ATTGAAAACTATTTTTCATTTGTGTATATACATAGCATTTATCTAAGGAAGCATTATTTTATACAGAAATAATACCTTGTAAGAATAATTCCATTCAATTTGAAATAGTTATATTATTAAACATTGCAACAAACAACCTATGTTATAGTATTGGCTTTATATATAGGCCTACACAGTTGATTCTTGTATGATTTTGTTAGTGGCTTGGTAATAATATCCAAAACAGCTGCCATGTTGTTACAGGATTGAAAAAAATATACGCTGGCTGCCACATTGTCGCATAAATAGTAATAACATGCCGTCCTATTGATAGTCGTTTAGACAATTTTGTATTTTTAAGATTTCAGGAAATTGGATTTGATGGAATAGGATCATGTTTAATAGAAGCAAACTATACACGAGAGAGTGTGTTTCTGTGTGTGTGTGTGAGAGAGAGAGAGAGAGAGAGAGAGAGAGAGAGAGAGAGAGTGTGTGTGTGTGTGTGTATTGCGACGGGCAGAATTTCGTCGCAATAGCCATTGCAAGGGGAAATAGGTTAACATAAAAAGAATTAAATATTATATAACATTTTCCGAAACTATCAGACAAGCAAAACCATCTGAAAGGGGTAAGGGAATTAGCGTAGGTATTAAAAATGAATATTTGTAAAGAGGAAACGATCAAAATCACCCTAGAAGTACGGTCGACATTTGAAAAGATGCAGGAGAGCGAAAGAAACCAAAAATCAGGAATATCAAAAATCCAGAAAACGCGACGGTAAAGATTTAAACAGCCAGAAAGAAAAACAGTTAAAATATCGACACGTTTATTGATTAATTTTCCCACAAGACAAAGGTACAAAGTACATGCGTGCGCATCAAGGAAAGTAGCAGTACGTCACTTGTTGGACACCTGATTGGTTAAATGCAGAGAGAGAAGGGTGACCTGGAGCGGATTCCTACGGGAGAACAAGGGAAGCGAAGCGTCCCCAAGCCAGCGGTTTGTTGGATATGAAAGCGTTAAGATCACAAATTAAGCTCCGGTTGAGACAATAAATTTTTCAAGTGTCGTTGTTGAACCGTAAAGAATGGTAGGCTAGTTTCGAGAGTGACTCGCTGCGATGTAAGGACGTGATGTTTTTCTGGAACCCCTTCTGTGGAAATTTCCACGAAAGCGGTCTCCAAATTAAAATCATTGTACAGCGTCAGCAAGTGTGTTCCAGGGTTTCTGACCTAAAATAAAATCTAAAAGTTACTCAGTGCGCGTAACAAAAAGGGACAATGCTTCATAGTGATATAAAATTAATATGGAAAATTATTAAATAACGAAATAAGCTTTTAATTTAGCATTCTAAACTTTAAAGTAGTATGGTGAAAAACTTTGTCTATTTTGAACGGTAAGTTAAAATTTCAAAAGTAAAATTAGTACAGTTTTAAAATAGAAATTTTAAGAAGTATAAAAAGTAAAATCGTAAGAGTGATAAGCGGGTTTAAAGCGGGAGCAAGCGAATAGAGCAAGATCTGTAATTCCAAACAAAGAGAAACGGACTTCAAGATGGCGTTTCAAGGGATCTTAGGCTGTCTGAACAAAAAAGGGACGAGTTGCTCCAGCGGGAAGCCGTTCCATCAAGCCGGCCGCACCATGACGAAGCAGCTCACGGAGAGAGGGGGGTGACACCAGCCTACACGAAGCAAAATGAAGCCAAAAGGGAATTTAAGTTCAGATCTAACCGTTTAATTCTTTGCAAATAAGCTAAATTTTGTTTTGCAAAGATTAAAAGGGAAAATTGTAAATTCAAAAAAAAATAAATTTAAAAAACTTAGATTCCAAATTTTGAAATTAAACCGAAAGAGCAGGTAGCTTTATTTAAGAGTGGGGGATTACAATCATGAGCAGTAGGAGAAAGTCACAAAATGGCTACAGCTTATAAGTAACTCAAATAATTTGAATTATATGAAAAATAAGTGAAACGAAATTTTGGATTTAGGAGTTTAGGAATTGGTCAAAATTAACTGTAAGTGAATCAAATTAAGATGTAAAAATTGTTTATGGAGTCAAAATTTACAGGGTATAGAGATAAAGCGGTTAAACAAAATTATTCAAAATTGAATATGTAACGGCCAAAGGTCATTAAACAAAATGGCTGCCACATAGGTAAATCCTTCTGTCCATATGACTTGAAGGTCAAATAATATTTGAAAATAAATAATAACAGTTGTGTTGTTTTTGGTAAAATAAATTGAGATAAATTTTGTTTTGAAAATAAAAAGTGTTACATTTTAATTAAAGTAAATTAATTGCAGGAAGTTTTTGTTTTAATAGAAGGGGTTACATTACAAATTAAAGAAAATTAATTGAGATAAAATTTTCTTTAAATAGAAAGGGTTGTAAGTTTGATTAACATTAAATTAATATATAGTAAATAAAAAAGAAAGGGATTTAAGTGTTACAAGAAATATTTTAAATAAGGATTTTATGCTGTGGTTAATTAGTACATTATAAAACAATGGATGAGTAAACAAACATCAATGATAGAGATTTTAAAACATGCTGTGGGTCTAGCTAAAACATAAGTTAGATAAATTATTTCCATGTTAACTGTAAGGCTTATTTTCTACAAATTATAAATTGTGTTTAAAATAAGGAAATTTCATTGCGTTTAGTAGTAAGAAAAATTAAATAGATAAAATTTGCAAGTATTTATAAATCAATTTTCTGATTTCTAGCTTTTAAAATTTCTTTCAGTAAAGGATTTTATATTGTTTTGTAGAGTATAATTAACTTGTTCATTAAATGAATCATAGAAGAAGTAAATTCTATAATTTCACGAAGTACATAAATATAAATTGCTTAATATGATGTTCATTCAGTATTTTTTTTGAAATCCTTCAGTAAGGGTTTTGATAATGTTTCAGTAAAGGTTTTGATCCTTTTTTGTAAAAATAATATTCTTTCAGTAAATGTTTTGATAATTTGTAGTAAATACAATTTTCCTCCAGGAAAGGTTCTGTTAATTTTTCAGTAAATGTTTTGATGTTAATCAGTAAATGTTTGGGTACTTGTATTAAATATCATTTTCCTTCAGGAAAGGTTTTGATAATTTTTCAGTAAATGTTTTGATGTTACTCAGTAAGGGGTTTGATAATTGATCAGTACATGTTTTGATGCAAATTAGTAAATGTTTGGGTACTTGTATTACATAGATTTTCCTTCAGGAAAGGTTTTGATAATTTTTCAGTAAATGTTTTGATGTTACTCTGTAAAGGGTTTGATAATTGATCAGTAAATGTTTTGATGTAAATTATTAAATGTTTTGGTACTTGTTAGTAAATATAATTTTCTTTCAGAAAGGATTCGGATATATTTTCAGTAAATGTTTTGATGTAAATCAGTAAATTAAAAATAAATTGTTCAGATAAAAGGAAGATAAAGGAAGTTGATCCTGAAATTTAAAGATCAAATAAATTTGAAATTTATAGATGAATATTCTAGCAAATAAATGTTTCTATATTGTCTTGTCATAAATAGGTTGTTTTGTCATAACTTTTACTCAGTGATTAAAAGATAAAGTTTAGGGATATATTTGGAATGTATTGAGGAGTAAAGATTTGCCATAAGTAAAAAGATTTAAAAGGGAAACTTGTAGTAATTCTCTGAAAGTTATAAATGAAAGTTTGATGAATTTAAATTAAAAACAAAAATCAAAAAATTCAAAGTTTAAATAACTGGAGAAATTAAAAAAAGGAAATTAAGTAGATTAATATTTGGGAGATTCCAGTAAGAGAAAGAGAGGTTAAATAGATGTTGAAAAACAAATATCTCACCGGAAGGATTAAATGTAAAAAAAAATTATGGACAAAATAATCTGGTGAATTTTTACGCTTCTTCATAATATATTGTGAGGTTAACAAAAGTTATAAATTTTATTCTAAATTGGAAATTTCTGGTTAAATAAACAAGTATTGTGTTTTTTAAAAGTAATTAAAATATTAGAAAATTGTAGTTAAATGTGAAAGAAATGCATACTGTGCTGTGATTAGCAAATTAATTCATTATAAAATTTTAAAAAAAACATTTTTTAACTAACTTGCAAACAAAAGACAGTTTATTTCTTTAAACAAATTTCTTACACTCTCCTAAAATCGCAATGGTCATTTCGCCGATAAGATGCTTTTCAAAAGAATTCCTTCCCGGGAAGACACACCCGAAAAGGGTTAATCCCCAACAAGTTGGGTTTTTTGAAAATTTAAGTCCAGTGACTGGTTATCTGGCATATTTTGACAAGCACTGCACAGCGTTCATAGCTTCGGCTAGGAGCGGCTCGTTTCAAAATTCTTAATCTGCAGCGGACGCGAGTCAGGGTCTGCGCTTAAGCGTTGGTCAACGAAAGGGTTGATGGTTGGGTAAGTGAGCGTAAGATCCGCGGGGTGCTTGCACCCGGCACCCGTTGCAGTGTGTGTGTGTGTGTGTGTGTGTGTGTGTGTGTGTGTGTGTGTGTGTGTGTGTGTGTGTGTGTGTGTGTGTGTGTGTGTGTGTGTTTGTATGTGTGTGTGTGTGTGTGTGTGTGTGTGTGTGTGTTTGTGAAACGCGCATATATATATATATATATATATATATATATATATATATATATATATATATATGAAGAGAGATGGATAAAGAGAGACTACAATTATACATTTTAAATGGGCGTAAACCTAAATCTAAGTTGATATTCTCTTACGAACTAACTTTCATCTTCAAGGTTGAAGACATTGAAATAAAAGAACGGTAAGTGATAAATATTCTGAGTTTCTGTATTACAGTTATAAATTCTAACTCACATCGCTTCACAATTGTTTTTGCACTCTCTGATCGATGAAGAGTATTTCTGTAGAACAATAAAAGAGCTTTCCCAATGTAGCAATTAGGGTAGATAGCAACAAAATTCTAATGACCACAATTAGGCGCTGCAACACTAATGGACTTTCAATGTGCTCCACTTGAGCCTCTAGCTACGAATTTGTTCTTTAATTGTCCACAGTACCTTCTCCATTTAGTTACTAATTTCCATCAACGTTATACAATCAATTTAAGAGAAAACATAATTAATATAAACAAAAATCTTTTATTGTCAATTTCTACTTGGTTAAAAAAAATATATGTATATATATTTATGTTACATTTGATTAAATAACTAAAATTATAAAAAACTAACATATTCTCTGAGTTAAAACAACTGTTTTACCAAATAACCTAAAACATAAACTCGTCTGTTTCATGAAATCACGTTATCACTTATTTTAAGCCAAATAGGACGAAATAACTATATTGCATACCTTCCTGCTTTCCCAAAATGTTTTTCACCCATATAATACTGAAATCCATTAACTATTAAATTTTAATAATGAAATATCATTTGAAAAAACTGAATTAACATCACGTGGTCTAAACTACAAATTTTAAAAAAGGTTTTAAACTTAGTTGGATAGATAAAAACAATTTTATTTACTGTTGAAAATTTGAAAGAATTTGCAAGAATTATATAGGGTGATTCATATGAACCTCATGGTTTTCTTTAGCCTATTTTTAAATAGGAATACACCGAAAGGTTTCATTTGACTATCAAATGACGCGAGGCCTTGCATGATCAAAAACTCAAACGACCCGAGTTTTTATTGCATGTCACACATTTATCCACAGATGACGCAGTTGGAGTAGCGACTTTAACCGTACTGTTTCTTTCACTATCTCCTGATTCTCCATGGAAAGATCTCATGAGCTTGATACATGGGCAATCATTCCCGTTTCCTTCACTCGCTGCAGGAATACTAATGTGAGACGGAGGTAGCTCGCTAGAGGTTGGGTGCCACGAGGGCTGGGCGGGTTTTAGGAGTACAGACCCTGGTAAAAAAAATAGTTGTTTATTCTTTGGTGTAGACCAAATTAAATCTACCCAACGGACTATACGGGCCGGAGTACCTCAGGACTCAATTATTGGGCCCGTATTGTTCAACATCTACATCAACGACATACCGACAACACTCAACACACAAGTGGTCATATTTTCAGTTGACACCGCGTTATTCGCTCAGTCATGGGAGCCACAACTAATACACTCAAATTTACAGGACCACCTTACAGTACTAGAATCATGGCTGAGCTACTGGAGAGTTAGGGTGAACGTAGCCAAGTGTCATGCTGTGCTTCTTTCCAAACGTAGGACACACAAACTCAACACACCACTAAAACTACTAGGCGAGGACATTCACTGGGTGAACCAGTTCAAATATCTGGAAGTCATACTCGACAAAAGCCGGACTTGGGACCCTCACATTAAGAAACACTTTAAATAAAGCAACAATTAGAATAACTCAACTATATCCTATGCTTAACAGAACAAGTCCACTTTCACTACGGCCACTACCATATACGTATCTATGTAGCGCAGCATATTCAAGTACTCTTTACCCGTCTGGGTCCATGCAGTCAACTCACGCACACGCAGACTCCAGTTATTCCAAAACAAGGTTTTGCAAATAATCACGAAGGCAACTAGAATTACAAGATTAACACTGCTTCACACTGACTTGTAAGTACCTTTTATCGAACAACACCTCCTACACTTAGCAACAAGGCTCACGCACATACAACATCCACACTCATTTCCTCACTGGGAAGATATGACCCCACCCACGACACACGCAGGCGGCCGCTGTCCTTACTGACCCTCTACCTCTAACCATAATACAAACAATAAACATATACATACTAAATATACACACATAACTAATAGTTATTTTTCAAGTGACGCGAGGCCACATCTCCAGAGTCGCAGCCTAGCCACAATTGAAGTACTAATGTTGGCTCCGTGTCTTTTCAGATTCGAGTAGGCAGCAGAAGAAGAGGTGCATGTCAATCCTGCCATAGAGATTCCTGCCATAGACTCAAGGTATTTGCAAGGTAATACCCCTCCTTATTCCTTACCAAAAGGTGATCCAAGCCCCCGAGGGTTAATGCATGATCTGTCACGGGATTTTTCCTGCGATGGTTTCTTTCTTGTCAGGTTTTTTCCCGCTCTTAGCGCAACACTTACCATACTACTTCATTTCACTATCTCCTGATTCTCCATGGAAAGAGCTTATGAGCTTGGTACATGGGCAATCATTCCCGTTTCCTTCACTCGCGGTAGGGATACTAACCGCATGCGCATGTGAGACGGAGGTAGCTCGCTAGAGGTTGGCTGCCACGAGGGCTGGGCGGGTTTTGCGGGCCCAGACCAGGGTTAAAAAAAAGTTGTTCCTTGACATTTGTAGGAGTCAGTTTATTGCATTATAATTTACGATGTAATACACGTTACAGCAACGTATATTTCTTCTTAAAAACTATTGGATACCGCAATTGGTCTTAGGCACACAAAGAGCATTACAGAGGGAATATGCTGTTCGCAATCATCCAGACAGGGACACAAAACTGCAAATGGTACACACCTTGGAAACCACAGGACATCATGTGAGTGAAACTGGCAAGAATCTGGCTGATGCAAAGTTGCTTTGAAGACCGCATAACTTCCAACAAGAATTTGTGGCCGCCAATATCACCGGACTTGACCACACCAGACTTCTTCCTGTGAGGTTATCTAAAGGGAAGAGTGTGCAATGCACGACCTCGGACTTTGGATCATCTGATGGACGATTTTACATACACATCAACAGTATTGACAACGCAATGCTCCAGCAAACTGCCAAATCGACTTGATCAGCAGTGCCTGGAGGCGGACGGAGGACATTTTCAACAAATCCTTTAACGAGCATTTAATCTCCCAGATATTCTGTTCGTGTAGAACACAACAAATTATTTGTATTTTCTTCTTGAAATAATCATAAAATGAAAATTACGAGGTTTATATTAGACACACTATATAACGAGAGAGTGTAGTAATAGAAGGTGTTTAATAAAGCTTTTAATATATAATTTGACTTAAGTTTTGTTCAACATCCTCTAACCGTTTCTATTGGTTCTAAAATTTATTTAAAATTGCAAACAGAAGTTAATAAAAATGTGAAATAAAATTAGCATGTAAGTCCAGAGTTTTTAATTAAGTAATAATATAGGCTGAAATTATTTTAGGCGGAATCACAGGGTGAAAATAATAAAAATAGAGAAAAAGTAGACTGAATATCATAATATTATATTTACAATGAAGAAATTTAAAAAAAAAAAGTATTTTATAACAGGTTGTTAGAAAAACATCAGTAACTGTACACTTTTGCCCCGATACCCAACTGACTGTACACATTATACACGGCTACACATCCAGACACTTTATTGTGTTTCTGGTTCAGAAATGGGAACAATCATTTAGTAACAATAAAACGATCAATAAAATCAATTGTGTAAACGCTTCACACTTACACAGCCTTTGCTCTGCAGTGGCTGAAGTTACGTCAGAGTTTCATCGCTGATTAAATACAAACAACTTTTGGATAGCATTGCCATGACGTCATTGCATAAAACTAAGTAAACAAGCTTATTAAGGCTTAGCCAAGTTTGCACCGCAGTTCCGTTTCTATTTGCCCATCTGCGTTCGACAAGGCGAATAATGTACAAAGTTAAATCCCTTTACCAGTCGCGTTGATCCGTGTTTCTTTGCGAGAAACTTAGCTAAGTACATTGCAAACCAACCCTACCCTATTATTTAATTTTTGTTTATAAAATGATATCAAGTAGGCTCATCCTCTCCGTTATAAAATCGTTATAGTGTGACGAAAACGTTATTAGTAAATTGTTTTTAGACGTTACAATAGTTGAAACATAATTCTGTATAAATTCAAATTATTCAGTGTCTTTGCAATTTAATTACTTTATATATATATATATATATACAACTTTGCAAGACTGTTTTCTTGTATTCACTTATCTACATGATATTAATGCGAGTTAACTTTCGAAGACAGATAGTATCTCCATTGTCGAGCATCAACTCTTTCGAGTATCTTTACTTTTCCTTTGGTGAAATTCGTTTTTGTAAGGTTTATAATGGTGGGGTGGAATTGATGGGTCGTTGTGTTATTGTCTATGTTATTTTGTTTTTCTATTAGTGCGTTAAGTTTAGATTCTACTTTTTGTTTTTTAATTTAAATACATTTCTTGCATTTGTCTTGAATTTTGATATATTTATAATGCCATTGGTTTTGTTTAAGTATATTAGCTAATTTTAAGTGGGTTTTAAAGAGTGCATTAGCATTACTTAATTTGTTTTTCTTTGTGTATAGAAATTTAATTTCGTTTTTTATCCATAATGTTTCTGCTTGTTTAACAGTTTTTTGCAGAGCTGATTTGGTTTTTTATTAATATTTTAGCATATTTTAGTGTTGTTTAGTTTGTTGTGCATTGTTTATTAAAATATATGTTGTGGGTAACATGATTTGTCTCCTGAGTTTTTCAAGTTTGTTTAATAGTTTGGTTGCTTGTTTACCTTGTGGGGCGATATCCATATTTTTAACTTTGCAACACTATTTTCTTGTATTCACTTATCACTCAGTTGATGCTCGACAATGGAGATACTATCAATCTTTGAAAGTTAACTTGCATAAATAATAAGTAAGATTCTTGTTTAAGTACATATAGGGAAATTGATATATATATATATATATATATATATATATATATATATATATATAAAACACAACACTGTTTTTTGTATTTATTAATTACTTATACTATATTGTACCTAAACAAGAATCTTTCTTGATACGTATTCGAATTAACATTTTTTTAGAATGTGTTGATCACTAACCATACTAATATACTAATATGTTTTTCCAAAAAAGGACTTAAAAACAAAAACCATTTACAAACCTTGTTATTTTCTATATCTCTAGCTCTGATTATCTTATCCGCGAATTATAATGTGTCTATTTATCAAATACATCGGTTTGAATTATTAAAAACCGTTGTGTGCGAGGAAAGGATAAAGCTTGAACCATCTATTTGCTACCTATGACCTTGGGAGTTGAGCCATTTGGTGACTCGCTGGCCAGTAGAGATGGGCTTACTTGGAGATGGGACAGTCGTAATCCTGGGCCCGGTCCAGGGCTGTGTTATCTTGAACTTACCTACTTCTTGCTGCGGCCTGGGTTATGTGCCTACGATGGTCCAATGTCCATAATAAGTTGCTGCAGCCAAGGACCAAAACTGTTTATTGGTTAATATTAATCTCATGTTCTGGCTTCCCAATGCAAACAGCAGAGCTACTCTTAATGGAATTGGTGAGGAGCATCGCAGAGGATATGCTCCAAGGTCTCCTCTTCTGTTCTACAGTTGGGGTAGAGAGGAGATTCACTTAAATTAAATTTGAAAAGGTAGGTATCAGTCACAATATGTCCGATCATTGCTCGTGCTGCAAAGGCGGGTGAGAATCTGGTAACTGATACATCTCTAGGTCATTTGGTTGTTTTTGTATAACATAGAGGTCTCTCCTTTGGTTCCCTCTCTCCAACGGTGGATCCATTTCCCTCTGACTGATGCTTTCCCAGCACTCAGGCATTTCTTCAGGGAGTACTGTGGTAAGAAAACCGGGCCCAGTTTTGCTGCTCGCTTGGCTATTGTATCCGCTTTTCCGTTGTCGTCGATGTTGCAGTGTGAGAGGATCCACTGGAACTGAATTTATTTCTCTTCTTTGCTGAGAGTTTTGAGCAAAGTTGCTATTTCTTTTAATCTGAACGAGTAGCTTCCTGGTTCTTGTTTTTCTATCATGTACAAGGCGCTCTTGGGGTCAGTGAGTATACAGAATTTCGCTGCCTGATATTGAAGACAGTTTACCAAGGCTGCATTTATTGCCAGCAGATCTGCCTCGACACTAGAGTTCGTATTCGCTGTTATATAACATTCGTCTATGGTGAAGTGGTTATAGCAGCCCCCTCCTGACGTATATAGGACTAGGTCTACTGACCCATCGGTGTAGGTTTGAATGGAGTCCGAGTACAGATTCTGAATCATTCCCAGTGACTCCTGACTAAATGCTTCTTGAGGATCTTCTTTAGTTAGGTGAGAAGGCAGGTTTAGAGTTACCATCATTTTAATTTGCTTCCACGGGGGTTCATGGCTGCAGACCGATAATCCTGAAAGTGTTTTCATGACTTTCCCACCACACAAATGACACTCGATTAGGCAGCACATGGGTACTCTAAAATCTGGGGGCAAGTTATGGTTATTCCTTCGAGACAAAACTTCCTACCTTTTTCCCGCCGAGAGTTCCCTCACTCGAGCTTGTTTGGTGTTCTTCTTTATTAGAAACTCAGATGCTCAGATGGAAGGTTTTTCCCTGCATGACTTGTTGCTCAGCTTTTCCATTTCCAATATCACGTAAATGCAAATGTAAAACTTCATAGTTGTGTCTAATAATATACAAGCCTAATACATTTTCTAATAAAAAGAAATATTGTTAACAATTTTTGTTTTACACTTTATTCTACTTTGAGTAAACACAATATTTAGAAAGGTAATAATATTACGTAGGAATGCACACAATACAAAAACGATAAATATTTATTATGCGGAATAAACTTAGCACACAATACAAACAGCACAAAAGTCAATTTGGAGCAATAAATATTTTATATACCGCGTGAAGTGCCAAGTCCAAACATATATCCTCCGTGATCACCCCTTTTCTATATTGATTCAAAGACAAAATATATGACATTTTTTGTATAATATTTCATTCTTGTTTTTCCTGGCGCAGAATTCCTATATCATGTAGGTGCATTAAAAACATTTGGAACTAAAATTATTTGAGATTAAAAAATTTAATTCAAGTGTAAAATTACTGGAGATAGACTTAGTTGATTTTGATTAAAGTAGGGTATTTTTTGAAAATATTGATAAAATTAGCTAAAACTCTTTCGCTATTTTAATTTCTAATTTGCCCCTCATGTTAGAAAACAATTAGAGTAAATCTATGTAATTTAAAATTATTATATTAATGCACTTATTACATTATTGTGTTTTATAGATATAAAAGTTATGGGAATAAATAAGTTTTGTGTACGTTATACTATTGTTTTATACAATGTTTAATTTGATTTCAAGAGTTACTGAAGGTTAACGAGTTTGCAACAAAGGGATTCGTTCCCAGCAATTCCGGTTCAACTCTCTATATCCTGTAAGGCTTCATTACAAATACTATCAAGGGTACTTTTGCAGCTAAACTATATAAAGAAGATTGCAACCATAACACAATCTGCACTTCTATCAAGTTGCCAGACGTAAACTGCACCGGAGAGATGTGTTACAAATCCTGAAATCGTGTAACTGACTTGGGAACAATAACATAGAGGAAACTGTTTTTATTGCAAACATAAGGTAGAAACCTGCTTGAAATTCTGGGAATTTTCCACAAAATAATATTTTTTATTACTATCTTATCTGAAATTTCACTTCTATTAGGAAATACTCATTCAATGTATTAAACATGTGATTGTGAAAAGTATATCTCTCTCTTACTTAACTCAAGCTATATACAGCATTCTGTTATTCCAAGCATACAAGTAATTCCCGCTTTATTAATGTGTTCACTCAGACGCGTTTCAATGACAAAGTCATCATTATGGGCGAGTATTGTGTGTTGGCAACTTAAATCTCACGGGGGTTTGTGGTACCCACTCATGATGATGACTTTATCAATGAAACGCGTCTGAGTAAATAGATTATTAATTTATAAATTTTGTGTACGTCTTGTATTTATTATAACACAAACTCATAAAGTAGGCTCAATGAATAGTTAGTATATACACATCTATTTAAGTTTATAGTATGAGGCTAGGTTGACATGAGGCATGAATGAAACCAAGTCACTACATGGGGTTCCTAGAATGTAAAATACCGCCCTTATTAAAGCAAGAGAGAAGGGGTTCCCTGGGAAAGAGTTATGGCGCTTTTTATTCAACATTTTCACAAAGGACGGAAGAATGGCTGTCTACAGCTTAGAACTTTATTAATCAAATTCCACCGATAATCCCTCGCTTTTACATTCCTGCCATGTTGGGAATTCTTTAATATATTTTAATTTAAATTTAGATAATGCAATCCTTTATACGTTTTTATACTAACTCACTTTGAATATACGTGAATAAACAAATTTAAATGTGGCTTTAACCGTGTCAGAATAGGTTTTGAAAGTATTGCCCAAATGCTATTGTAATGTATTTGTTACAAAAAGTGAGAAAAAACAAAACATTCTCCATATGCCGAAAATCCTTTTTGGCACACTTACATTAGAGAAATATTCAAATACAAAATCTATTAGACATTCAATACTTATTTGATTATTTCCAAGTATGAAATTTGATCCAAATTTTAAAGTCAACTTATATTTCAAGCATTTCTCTACACATGACTCTCTTCTGTATCATGTTTGTACACAATATCTGTATGAGTGTTTGCGTGAGCGTGTGTGCCTGTGTATGTGTATTTAGTTTTTTTTCAAATCGCAGATCTTTATTATTGTTTGAACTTTGTAATTATTGAGTCAATGCTAACTTATTTATTTCTATCGACGGAAACAATGTTTTCTTGCGTTTTTCAAAATGCTAGAAATTTTTAAAATCTCTTTCTTAAACTGATCGAATTACGTATGCAATCAAAACAATTCGATCACGATTTACTTTTTTTTAGACATCGCTGCTTGCTTAAGGTAGGTGAAAGTGGTTTTTGAACAAGTTCGAAGAAATAATACCATAATGCACGAAAACAAATTACATCATAATATTTGAATAAAATTATACCATAGTATAACCATAGGACGAAACCATCCTCCACAGAAAGGACGAAAGCATCCTCCACAGAAAGGACGTAACCATCCTACACAGAAAGGACGAAAGAATCCTCCGCAGGAAGGACGTAACCTTCCTCCACAGAAAGGACATAACCATCCTCCATAAAATGGAAAGTTAATACTACTATAGACAAGAGCTTTATTAATAGGCTATATTTAAAATAAATTATATAGTATATATAAATTTATATTATATTTTAAATTATGTATATATAATAAGTAAATAGGTCTGAAATTTATTTAAAGTTAGATGTATTAAATGGCGCCCGACGTGAAGGTATTTACAGCGGCGTAAGGAGAGTAACGGCATTATGAGTAGGTTTTATTTTCAAATAACAAACTTTGGATAGATACTGAGTTTTTATTGCAAAACAAAAGAAACATGAGAAGGCTGTAAAGTTCCTTTACGACGGTGAATTGTCGAAGGAAATAATAATATTTTTCTTCAACATAATTGCATTTATACTGTACTGAGGAAAACAAACTACGTCGAAGAATTGCAAGTAAAACTATTCAGTGGAAACAGGTATTTATGAAATCTTTTTATAGTTTTATCGCTTCGTAAACGTTTATTACGAGACTTTAACGCTCTTGAGGCTATTTAATGATTGACAAACCAAAAGATAATTATCTCGTCTCCTCTTTGTCCCACCAACAAGCGCTTCGTACCGTTATATTAAGGACTTGTGTTGTATGTTCAAACGTCAAACTAATGTGAGCATATGGTAATTGGCAAATGGGAGACCAAAGGGTAGAATCGCAATACCACTGTGTACACAAACACAATAGAGTCTCGAAAATCCGAGTCCCGATTTTCCGAGGTTCCTTTAAATTTGAGCCTATAGTATTTAGGCCTATTTTATAAATTAAAATTAATAACTGTTAGAAAAAGCACCGCCCCATCCCAAAGGAGATTAAGTCTGCTCTGGTGATATGCTCTTAAGTTTGCTTTATTTCTTCCAGCAAATGTTACGAGCCTGATCTGTATGAAAAAAATACAGACATTACCTTCTACAATCTTTCTTGGAAGCGACTGAAGGGGAAGGAGCATCGTAGGCTTTCTGAAATAAATATGCTTAACGAAGTTGTGTACTGTATAGGGGAATCATGTAACGAAATAAAGAAGAAACATCAAGTAAGTCATGAAATAAAATCCTGAGTCATAATAAAACTGCTGATTGTGTCATTGATACACAAGAAGAAACAGATTTAACATCTCTTGTCAAGAAACTTCCAGGTTTTGTCGACAATACGGACGTGCGTCAATGGATGAGTAAGGCAGAACGTAAGTAACAATAACACACGTTATGTCTATTGCAATACAAGGAATTATTGAAGGCAGTGATACGAGAATAAAGATGAAGGTTCGACCGAGATAGAACAAGAAGGGAAAATAAGTCACGGTGATGGAGCGGCCGGCTTGGAAACTGGACTAAGCTATATTGAACAACAGATGTGCTTCTGCTAAGACTTCTACGCGATACCGGAGCACGAAAACTATCTGATAAGACACTATAATTGTTGCCAAAAATGTAGCAACCGTGAAGAGCAATGTGTTCCAAAGCAACATTAGTTTATGTAAGTACTCTGACCAAAACGTACGTTCTATAAACGTTCTTCGTCTATTCTTATTTATAGCATAAGGGTTCATTAGAACTCTGTTTTTTCTTACGTGCAGGAACGTATTTCCGTGTAATCCGAGTTGTGAATCCAAGGGAGTCTCGATCCCATCTATCTGGAATTATCGAGACTACTGTATTGTACATAAATTATGGACATTTTCTTCTTATATCTGGGTTTATTAGCAAAAATACACATTTTATAAGAAGAATATATATTTCATACTAAAAACCTCCAAATTATTTGCATGTATTTATTGTCATAATTCTCAAGTATAGTTAAACTAAGTTAGTAATATGTTTTTAATTTTCCGCAATAGTTTAGCATGTGGCATAAATACTTGTATTATTTACCTAAAATAAAATCGGCTTAGTTTTATAGGATTTTTTTAAAATATGTCACTAAACAGCGTTAGTTAGGGATCCGTGTTTAGATTCTAGTAACCAATCAGGGCCCTGTATTTTGAATGTGTAGGGCGGGGACTCTGATAAGCAACCGAGAGATATCTTGTGCCTCAATCTGCTCTGATGTAGCCTTGAGCGAAGACAAGCAACTGGGTTGTAAACTTAGTGTTAGACAGTTTATTTAACTTATAAAAGAAGTAATACACAAAATTAATCAATAAAATGTGGCAAGGTTTTGTAAAGTTTAAGAGTAGCTTGTATTTATAGTTTTTAAAATTTACCTATGTTACAAGAGTAAGGCCGAATAATGATTCAAACGTTGAAATAGGCCTAATAAGATCAGGTGGTTTCATGAAGTCACTTTAGTTTCAAAATTTATTTCATTTATATCTTTAAAAAAAATCGGTAAATTTACGAATTTAACCACTTTGCATATGGTTAATATTTTCTAATAAATAATTTGTAAACATCTAAACATTTAAATTGTAAAAGACCTAAAGCTTTTTTCAAGTTAAATTATTGTTGTTCAATAGTTATTTAAAGTGTACGTTGGTGTGTGTGTGTGTGTATATATATATATATATATATATATATATATATATACATTATTATAAATATGTATAATTTATTTATCCACTCAAGTTAATTTTTTTTTCAACTTGTAGATGATGCTTGATGTAAATACAGTCCCTTCAAATAATAATTCATGAATTAAACTTATTAAATAAATATTTTAACATTTTAATTAAAGGGAAAAGATATGCAATATAGTTAATTCGCCCTTTATCACTATTTTTCCATAGTTTAACACCTTTAACTCAACTGGAAATACTACTAAATACAAATTCGTTACGTTATAGTGACACAAGTGGCTACAACGTTTAGCATTATCTTCCAATATAAGTAAATTATTGCTATTAAGGGAGTTGATTTTATTCGTAATATTAACGGTTTTGAAGATCCTAATTTCTATTAATTCAAACTTTGCTTTAATAGTTATTAGAAATACATTTTCCGTTAGAGAAGTTTATTTAAAAGACAGTTTTAGAAATAAAAATATAAACGTAACCAATAATAGCTCTAAAGTTACTATAGTTAGACACTTTGACTGCAGACAGGCGCAAGCGGGACAGCCAGCATTGATTTATGACAGACTCGGAGAGGGGTTCCAGAGCAGACAAGAGTCCCTAATGAATGATAATTACACTTCAGGTTGCGTAATTTGAGCACGTCATTAACTTTACTTAGTTACGATGCGATGAATACGAGAGGGCGGAGGAAGAAAGGGGAACTCATTTACTTGGAAAATACTACCTGTTCAAATCCCGTCGAAAATCGTTTCTTCGGAGTCAGTAAAACTACTTAATGCTAAAACAGTGCCTACCAAACTGCAAAGATTCTTAATTTTGCCTTATCGAGTGCAACTCCCCCTTCCCCAATCACGACTATTTATTCTGAGAAGAGTGTTTGAAACGCGTCAACAATGGAGGCGTTCTCTTGTTTAGGATCGCAGAAACGTTACTGTAATCCGCACTAATATGCACATCCCATTCTAAACAAGGAAGTCCAACATAAAAACAAGTGCTCTCTGTGGTTTCGCAGCATCCCCAAGGTAGCCCTGAATCAGACCCCCAGAATCACCTTAACCTTATTTTGTTTTTCTTCTTCTTAATGTTGCGTGTCCTATCGAACGTTGAAGCCATTAGTGCTATTTGAACTTTGCACATTGTTCTTTCAAAAAGTGTCCTTGTGCTGGCTCCATACCAATTCAGTTTCTAATGGATTGCAGAAGAACTCCCTCACCAAAGCCTCACTAACAACGTATTTGTAAGGTAGTGCCTCTCCTTGTACTTTACTATAAGGTTAACCTAGCGCACATGGTCTCTATATGATCTAACGCGGGATTTTTCCGGGCACGGTTTCTTTCATTGCAAGGTTTATTTACCTCGCCCTTATGCGACACAAAGCTTGGTACGTGGACAATCGTCCTAAATCCTTCATTCGCGTTGGTGACTCTAACCTCATGGACATGTTAGACGGATGTCTATAGGATTAATGTCACGAGAGCTGGGCGGGTTCTGGAGGCCCAGACTGGGGGGCAAAGAAAACAAATCTAAGAATCTGATACTGACAGTTACTTATTTAGAGGGGTTTTGGCACTTATTCACTGCGTAATACAATAAAAGCTCTTCTGCGGAAAGTTCTATTAACAGAAACATTTTCAAAACAAACTAGTACAGTACCTTTGTTGTTACAAGATGTGACTCAACAGAACCACAGTACGAAACAGGTGTCAATTAACCTCCCTAACCGAGGAAAAGTTCAAGTAAAGGTAAATGTATGAGAGAGCAATGCTTCAGCCGATTTTACAACGCTGCTAATGTCTGTTGAAGGTGAGAAATGCTACACGGCTCGGGAAGTTTTGCAGCTGCATATTTGCTTCATTCAAAATTTGTTGAAATCTGTCACCGTTTATCATCAGGCTGTCAGACATCCATGATTATTTTGAAAATTATCAAAACATTATAAAATCATAAACTTTGTGTAGTTAAGGAAGGTGTACTGGTGCAAAACTGTATGAAGAGACTGTGGCGTAAAGTTTATTTTTAAATAAATAAAGCCTCTAAGCCGCAAATAACTTTTATTTAAACCTTATGTACATTTCAATTGCACAGCAATCATCTTCAGAGGTATTTAAAAATACAAAAGTTGTACCTCTGAAGATGATTGCTGTGCAATTGAAATGTGCATAAGGTTTAAATAAAAGTTATTTGTGGTTTAGAGGTTTTAATTATTTAAAAATGTACTGGTGCATGTTTTATTTTAACATTGTATGAACAAAAAACGTTGTTTATCAATAAACTTGTTTTCTCTCTGCAAGTTTTTTCTTATACATTTTGTGTGGGTGAGCAAGTGTTTTTATTAATACGTACTAAAATACAGTAATGGTATACAAACAAATATGGAAGGTAACAGCACATCCATTTTCCTTGCCAGACGCCATAACGTTATGCACAGTACTTGCAGTATATAGGCTGTATAGGTTAGGTTCTATTATTAGGAAACTTTGGATAGCTGGTAACATGATGACCTAGAGGGTGCCGGGCATTTACTGTGGTAGCGTCTGTTACAATGACCATTAACATATCTAAAAATACTAATACAGCGTCAGGATAAGCTGCCATTTATTTCTTCTGGGTAATGACTCAGGAAGTTACTCCATCAAGCCCGCTTAAGTCGTTGTTTCAACATCGACAATGTAACTCGGAATCGGGTGTTGAAGGTCTTACCAGAATATTAAATATCTACCCTTAGAACAGGGTTGTCCCACTAGGATTTCTTAGAACCAGATGTTTGCTTCTAGTTTACCTCAGGGTCGCAAGTACAAGTGACGTTAAATAACTTACAATCGCTAAGTGATTTTAACATATGTTTGTTACATCGCTAAAGTAAATCGACTGTTTTGCATA
Source organism: Prosapia bicincta (assembly GCA_036971475.1). Lineage (NCBI taxonomy): Eukaryota > Metazoa > Arthropoda > Insecta > Hemiptera > Cercopidae > Prosapia > Prosapia bicincta. The sequence goes on from JBAIZL010000001.1 coordinate 35,100,737, forward strand.
TAAAAATGTAGGGAAATATATTTTACTTAACTCTAGGAATACCTGATTTTAATAATATTGTGAAGCCGTGGGCGATGTCTTTCACATTTAATATGGCATCTATGTTAGCGGGGTTAACCTAAATCTGTACTTGTGTATTTTGAACTGGAGTTTACTGAATGTGGAATCATATACATATTAAGATAAAAAAGCACAAACTATTTTCTGACTGCAGTTAGTTGAGTTACGAAATTTGTCCTTTTCCACTGTTTTCCAAAACGTATAGTTTCATTGTTCTTTTTCTAAAAAAAAAAAAAAAAACATTGCCGCCTAACTGCTGTTTTGATTCGTAACAGTCTAAAGGCCGCAAAAATCGTTCTTAGGGCCGTGTAGTGAGGATGCCTGCCTTAGGTAAAACATGCTCAAGAATATTTAATGGCAAAAACAAGGTCAGGAGTTTTTCAATACGACCGCTTGGCGCGCTCATTCCCAGTATGAATCGAGTTATTTGTACCTAAAGCGCATTGAAAGTTTCAATCCATTTCCCTTGATGGTTCTAAACCACAGACCATTCAACACTAAATAACATCAAACACCTAAAATGTTGCAACACATTCTTGGGGCATAGATATTTAAATTAACTATCCAATACGACCTACAAACACTCATTGCAAAACTTCGCATTTGCAAAACTGACTCCACAAAGTAAAATACAATTAAAGCCCAATTTGAAACCGTTCACGCTACGTGGTCTTATATCCGTCTAATCCGAGAATTCTCTCGCTTCATGTTAACAACGCGCTAAAGCTAGACAGAATCAGGAAATTGTTTAAGAAACGTCTTTGTGAGATTCGTCTCTTTGTAGAGACGCTTTCAGATTGGAGCATCTTTAAACAAATACGGCTTGCGTGACTTGGAAAATGCAGGGTTTGTTAGGCACCAACACCTCTCTGTAGTCCCTAACATGACAGATATTCTAAAGGGAACAATATGTGTATTTATTTACTATTTTTAAATTTCAGGCCGTTTTTTAAGTAACTTTATATATCTACTATTTTTTATAATGACTGGCAAAAAGGTAGAAAGTATTTCCAAGACATGTCATCTGAGATGTTTGATAAGGCAAATGGATCACCGACAGAAGTGAAGACTTTTATATCAACGTGTACAGAATTTTTAAAATAAATAAGCATTATGCGTATTGAGAAAATACCTAAATATTTTTTTATAATATAAGAAGCAATAATAGAGAATATTTTCGTGTAACTCCAATATTG
>JBAIZL010000001.1:35106992-35126992 GCA_036971475.1 Prosapia bicincta
AGAAAGTTGATCTTATTATTTTTCTCCATTTCATAAGTAAAATTAATATTTTTATTTATCATATTTATTTTATCTAAAATAATTATTAAATTTATACCATTATTATTAGATACATACAAACCATCATCTACATATCTAAACCAATAACCGTTTTTATCAAATGTCTGTATAATTTTATTTATTTTATCATCTATATATTGTAAAAATATTTCAGATATTATATTCGATAACGGAGAACCCATGGCAAGACCATCTTCCTGTTTGTAAATTTTATTATTATATGAAAAATAATTTTGATTTAATATTATTTTTAATGTATTTATAATTTCTAATATTAATTTTCTATCTTTTTCATTTTGCACTAATCTAGGTTTTATAATATTGAGAGTCTCTTTTATAGGAATATTTGTGTACATATTATTTATATCTAATGATATTAATTTTGTTTTATTATCAATATTAATTATTTTAATTTTTCAATAAGGTTAATAGAATTACTTATGGTATGATTATTATTTAGTTTCATTTTATCTTTAAGAATAGATGTTATGATTTTAGATATTTTATAAGAAGGGGCATTCATAAAATTTACTAATGGTCTATTTGGTTTATCAATTTTGTGTAATTTCATTATTGGAATTTTTGGATTATCGTTCATACGATTACTAATATTATATTTATTAAATAATTTATAAGAAGATTATATATATATATATATAAGTGCCTTCATTTTCGAGAGTCATCACGAAACAGTTGACGCTCGAAAATAAAGACACGTAATTAAAGTGTACGAAAGTTAACTAGCATATATACCAAATAAGATTCTTGTTTAAGTACATAAAGTGAAAGTGATAAGTGAATACAGGAAAACAGCGTTGCTAAGTTTTATATACAAATTGGGAGATTATGAACTATCGGTAGGAACTGAAAATAATTATTATTTAAATTTAATGAATCAATTAATATTTGAAAAATCTGTATTAACATCAAGTGTAATCATCTACAATTTTTAAAAGACAGTTATTTGAACTTTAGTGATAAATTGAAATTATTTTATTAACTACTTAAAATTTAAACTATATATATAAATATCTATAGGCAGTGTGTGAACTAATAGTAAGATTTGCATACACGTAGATCTATGGTGAAGCAATAGTACAAAGCAGGAAGGACAAGAGCTGTGGGAAATCAAAAGTGAAGAAAAATAATCATTGCTTTGTAGTTTTAATGCAAAAATCTCGGGTTATATTACGATAAGAGAAATCAAAATAACCGTGACTGGGAAAATGAAAAGACCTACTGGGATCACATCACCTCCTGTGTAAGATCTTCTCTCTCTCCCCCTACCTCCCTACATCCCTACCTCCCTCCCTCCCTATACCCCTGTACCAAAGTATTGCAATAATATGTTTGTATAAAACAGTGTTGTTTTCGCGTTCATTGAGTTTTAGATCATATCAGAAGTTCGGAAATAGATGCCGCCATCTCCGGCGTTATTTTTACTGAAAGGAACAGCTCTCAGATTGTCTACAAGCGGCACCACTCCCAACTTCAAAACATGCTAGGCACTCGAAGTTAGAAGTTACAGCGTTAGACCGACATCCGGGACAGTTCCTGCAGGTAACGTATGTCCTGGACTTGTCTGGGAGAATCTTCATTCCTCTGAAATGATTTCTTCTTAGTCTTACAATGACCGACGAAATATAAATATGTTAAATTTAAGATAATCTTCCAACTCTGTGCTAATGGTTAGAAATAACAGATTATCAAAACCATAAAATATCAAACACTAAAATATCTCCCGTTCTAGTGATATTCATGGTTGGGGGTGGGGGTAAAATTTAGGAAGGCATAGACACGAGGAACAATAGAATTCATATATTGAAATAATTAAAACCTCAAAACCACAAATAACTTCTATTTTAACCCTTATGTGCATTTCAATTACCCAGCAATCATCTTGAGAGGTATTTAAATAATACAACTAGAGTTGTATTTTTTTAATACCTCTGAAGATGATTGCTGGGCAATTGAAATGCACATAAGGTTTAAAATAAAATTTATTTGTGGTTTAGAGGTTTTATTTATTTAAAAATAAACATTACGCCACAGTTGCTTCATACAGTTATACAGAATTCATGCTACGTCCTGGGATAGATCTCCCACTACTGCGATCTCCCATTAACTTATGCTTTATAATTACTTCGCTTGGATGCTTACAAAAACGCCTGTTTCTAAATGAAACAAAGCCAATATAATTCCGGGACACGATACAATACCTCTCGAGCAACCCAGACTTTACTTTACTGGATCACAAATAAAGGACAACTAGAGAAATTGTATCCAATAAAAGTACAAAAAGAAATGTTACTTTTTCAACACTCTTCTATCATTAGGTTCTTTTGTCATACAGCCAATTACATTAAGAAATTTCTTTCAGTAGAAAGTAAATGTACAATTTTAAAACAGCCAAAAGCTTTTTTACAAAATTTTGCAACTTAAAATTATTAATATACTCATTTTCATTTCTGTTAGGAATGTTTCTATATATTTCAGTACAGTTTTCTCCCGTTCTTTACATTATAAAATTCACCTCTGTTGACGCGTTTCAGAGTTACTCCATTTTCAAAACTTAAACCGTACTCTACGTACTATTACAGAGTACGATTTAGGTTTTGAAAATGTAGTTACTCCAAAACGGGTCAACAGAGGAGAATATAATAGTGTTCAGAATGACATAAAACTGTACACAATTATATATATTACAACTTATTTTTGAACACTTATTGAGAGAGAAGTAGGCATAGTAAAAATAATTTAATTCCTTGATAGAGAAGAGTGTTACAAGAGCAAAGTAAATGGGAAGACACGGGTTGCTATAGAAACAATGTCCGATTCTTGCTAACTCTCATTCAAATCAATGTATCCGTTTCTTGTAACTAAACAAATCCAAATAGAAATAACTCCTCAGTATTGCATCCGTTAGTGGCAGAAATGTAACCGCTTTGTTTAGTGCTGCCGATGTTCCGACGCGTAAGGGACTCAGGAATAACTCGACAAGTTTAGAAATAGCCTGGAGAAATGTTTTACTTATTTTGCTCATTTCAAAGGTATAAAGTAATTGCAGTAAACTTGTATGAATTACATCTAAATACAATAAAGTAAATATTTTATGATAAACCCATCGACATTACGACACGAAGATGGCATTACAGTTTGCATTTGGTTCCCAAGATATGTCACGTCTGTTGGTTTTCTCCGTGACGTAATATTTTTGCCTTCACGAAAGAAATGAAGCTTTGAAGCAATGTACAAACACAAAGTAATTACTTTAAAACCTGCCACTGATCTGATGCTTTCGTCTCAGCCCCATTAACTAATGAAGTTTGTAATTTGTGGCGCGTTAAGTGATTCGGTTTAGAGAAATTAAATAATGAGAAAATAATTCAATAATATTTAAACAATAAGATCTTGTCGTAAATATTAAATAAATTTAAAAATATACTTTGTGCTCTCATTTCTTGACAGTATATATATACATATATAATTTGGAATTTATTGCAAATGAGTAACATTTAAATTACATACTTTTGAAACCTGAATTTAATGGGCAAGATATAGGATATCAGAGGAATAATTACATTGATTTAGTTTTATTTGTATTTAAATTCCATTTACTCAAATTAAATCCCAATAAATATATCAAACAATGAACTTGCCGATTATTGTTTTGAAAATGAAGTGAAAAAATCGTCTGCTTGTAACATAACATTTGTAAAGTATGACTAACCTTGAAAGATGAATAACAACAAACATTTACTATCACCTGTTTAGTTGAGTGTTATAAGTGTCTTTTACAGGCGTTTAGAAACACATTTACTATCAGCTGATTAAGCCAAGTATACAATAGAGTAAAGATAATTGAGTGTTAAGGGAGTTTTAAAGGCTAGTGGGGCGGTGCCCTGATGGAATTTCTAAATAAAATATAGGCCTAAGTGTTAACCAGGAACCCTAAGAATGCCCATGTCAAATTTCTGCTTAATGGGTCCAGTAGTTTTTACGAGATTGTATAACACACACACACGCACGAGCGCGAGCTCGCACACACACTCCATTCTATTTTTATATATTAGTGTAGATTTATATCAAAATTTAAAAACAATATAAAATACTATACGAATTTTTTTTTTCTAAAGACTCTCTGAAAACACGAAGCTTTCATCTTATACACATCGTTACAAACCAATTAAACTACGTCAACGTGTTTACAGGGACAATATGGTAACGTATTCTTGCAAAAGGAAAAGGTTTATTGACAGGATGAGATTAACAAAGCTATAGCCTGCAGGCATCCATTCTTTAAGCCTTTGTAAGGATCATGTAATAGGGGGAACGAATATCTGTAATACTCTGTGTTTTAGATATCGGGACTGTTTCAACATGTGGAAATATAATGACGTAGATATGGTTAGACGACTGAAAGTATTGTTTCTTAAATGTAACATCAATCCCTCAGTACAATATTGAGGTCATAGTAAGTTTATAGGATTATATAGTCACACATATTTTGTTCTTAGAATCTTATACAGATTGTGTATTTTGTAACAGTTTGTCCTTCACGTATTTGCCCCTACCTTTGTGTAGTTCAAGTAAGGTTATTACTAACTGTAATAATTATTTATTGAAATTAAAAATTAATAAAATAATTCAATTTTAACATTATTAATTATATATAGCTTTTAATAATTTAATTATAACAGTAGCTTTGACAGTTTGTTTTCTTTCATCTCTTTAATATAATAGCCTTATATTTATATCTAGCACTTTTTATATTTATTTAAGCTATTTATATTGTTTATTTTATTTACTTCTTGTTTTAAAAAATCTACAATAGCTTACACTGTATTCATTTTTAAATTCATAAAACAATTTTGTATTATTTATGTTCTTGTATTTTTAAATTATTTTAAAGCAATTATTATTACAATAAAATTTCAATTTTTAACGTAGGAAATTATACTTGGATCCTTCACGAGGAAATAAAGAGGAAAAATAATGAAGACGACTACAATACAAACAAATCTTTAAATGCGGACGCTAAGATAAAAGATACTAAAAGCTAAGAGATCTTACATCTTATGATCTCCGTTTTTCCTTTGTGGCTAGTCTATTCCGAAGCAGTGTATGAAGTAAGCACCCAACCAAGCTGACCACCAGTCCTACCTAAGGCCGAGGTCATTGCACTAGGGATTTCCCTTTTCCCCTTTTAACGGCATAGCGGCAGGTCGCTGTAGATGTCACTGTAGAAACTATTGCTGTAACCTTTGTTGTGTGAAGATCGTGCGTCTAGATGCGTAGTGCGGCTGATTCAGTGCTTTATTTGATTGTGCTACCAGTTTGTTTTCTTTGATGAAACTTACAACTAACAAAGGTAAGCTGTGAGACCTCTATGACGGCCACCCTTATAACTTTAAACGCAAAACATTGGAGGAAACTATATTCTAGCGATGTTCAAAGCAGAGGTTACAAAGGCATCGAGGTGATATGAAAAGTAAAAGTGGGGAGGTCTTGGCTGCGAGTGAATATTAATGTAACGCTCCAGATGATGCACGTTTAAAGGTAAAGAAAAGTCTTTAATCGGCGAAGAAGCGGGCCCGGGAAGAAGACACGGCTGTCTGAAAATCCTACAATGAAGAGCTAGATGAGCTTTACAACAGAGGCTGCAAATTCGTAACAGAGATTCCGACTCCGCTTGCTACAAAGAGAGTTCTGCAACAGCGAAGGAATAAGACACAAGGAAATCAGTCAGAAACAGGAAAGCGTGATGACACAATGTTTGACGACGAGACTCTGACTATGAAAGATGGCAGTTGCTTTCTATTAGTGTATGACAAAGCAGGCGACAGAATTATAAATTTTAGTGGGAAGTTAGGAAGAGACGGATTGGCATCATGTAAAGAGTTTTTCATGGAAAGAACTTTAAAAAGCTCTAGTAAATAATTTTCACAGATTTACTATATCCGAGCTGATTTCGGTAACTCGGCAGAGGAACCAAACAAATATCCCTTGACTTTTGCTCTGTTACCAAATTTAAAAAAAGAAACATATCAGGGATTTTCAGCTAATAGCCTACTTCAAGTTATACCCAACTGGACGCCAAGACAAGATTTTGAATCTGCGCCAAAATCGTCTCTGATAGAAGTTTTCCAGACAGTAAAAGTAAGGGGATGCTACATATACATAGAACGGCTGTTTTAATGTATAGATTATATAACTTTATTTATTAAATATCGAAATCTTGTTGCTGTTGCAATTCACCTCGTGGACACTAAACACTCGTGCAAAAGTATGGAAAATAACATGAGCATCCTCCATACATGCAACAAAGGCCATAAATTAAACACACTAGTACAGTATCAAATATATAGACATAGCAACACACATAAAAATGGCATCTTAAATGAATAAAAACGGCACAGATTACACATACTCTTCGATCACATCACTTCTAACTTTCAAAAAAATGGTACCGAGGAAGTACAACTGCAGCATTCCTAACGGCAAAAATACGAGGCTGAAGAAGACGTAAGACAAAAACGTTTTCTCCAAGTGTAAGTTAACAATTTAACAACTTTTAGTTAACAAAAGTTCTGATCGCAAATAATAACAAAAGTGTAATAAGCTTTATTTATATTAGTTGTAACTATTTAATATAAAGTAACTTGAACATTTTTTTATCTAAGTTGGAATTAATTTTTTTTAATGTTTGTTTACATTACTTGTTTAATAATACCATTACAAAAGCGTTTTTGTTTTTACTGGACATTTTTACATCGAAGTCTCGGATGGCAGAGTAGCGCTGAAGCAGTAAGAAACAAACAAGTTATTCCGAAAGCTCTTAGAAAATACCCAGCATCTGTCATGAGTGGTAATAAAGGATTTGGCGAGCCTTGTTCATTGTTTCACTCAATAAAACCTAATCTAGTTAATGTAGCAGGGGCCAGAGATGGCGCCACCACTGAGACGTTCGACATTTACATTCAAACTGCGTGCCTCCAAAGTTCATGTCTCTAAGATTCATTTATATCCTAACAAATTAGGTTATTATATGGTGGACGGTAATAGGTTATAAATTTATACAATGATGATTTATGGAATCCAAATAGTATTCCATTTATATTGAAATATGCTTAATTCGTCATTAAGGCAAGAGAGAAATAACTTGCACTACCATAGGTTGGCGTTTACTTTTAGTCACGTTTTATGTTAAAACCCCATTTAACATTTATACAGTTCCTCCTATTATGGCACAGTTTCCCTATATAGATCCATATCTTGTGCACATTTTAAATCGTTAATACAATACTACTTCATCATCCACTCAGCTTCAAATACAGTCTTAAAAACTTGTAGTGAGAGACGTTTAATGTAATAGAGTTTTTCCAAATCTATTATATAATAAATTTAATAGATTAGTTTTACTATTATATGGGAGAAAAACATTTCACAAAAGCGGCAAGGTATGCAATATATATGTATTTCGTCCCATTCGGATGAAAATAAGTGATAACGTGTGATTTCAAGACACTTAATGTAATGGAGTTTTTTCAAATATATTAGACAATATATAATAAATTTAATGAATTATTTTTAGTTGTAATTGGGAAAAATCTATTCACTAAAGTGGCATGATATGCAATATAGTTATTTCGTCTCATTTGGCTGAAAATAAGTGATAACGTATGATTTCAAATACCAGCTGATTTTATGTTGTAAGTTTTGTGATAGAAGAGTCGTTATTTAACGCATAGGATAAGTTACTAAAAATTAAATGTATACTTATTTCAATTAAATGTAACTATTCATTAGAAAATAAATAAAATATTATTTTTTTGACTTAACTTTTTTGACTAGCGCATGCGCAAATACTTAGATAATCTTGTAATATTAGACAATGCTATACATGCGTTAAGTCATTTGTTTGAGATGTGTACAAAACTATAACAGCTTTAGTGAAGAAGGTGATTTTTCCATGTTTAATAATGCATGTATTCTCTGCGCAGGCGCAAATACTTAGATAAGCTTGTAATTATAATTAATACGATACATGCGTTAAGTCATTGGTTTAAGATTTGTACAAGGGTATAACAGCTTTAGTGAAGAAGATGATTTTTCCATGTTTAATAATGCATGTATTGTCTGCGCAGGCGCAAATACTTAGATAATCTTGTAATTATAATTAATACGATACATGCGTTAAGTCATTGGTTTAAGATTTGTACAAGACTATAACAGCTTTAGTGAAGAAGGTGATTTTTCCATATTTCATAATGCATGTATTCTCTGCGCATGCGCAAATACTTACGGATTTTAGTAATATTAATCAATGCGCTACAGTCATTTGCTTGAGAGGTGTACAAGTGTATATTATCTCTAGTGAAGAAGGAGATTTTTCTTAGTACATGTACTCCTTGGCTATGTACAAATAATTTTGTAGTTTAGTAATAGTAACCAATAAGATACCGACGTTAACTCAATTGTTTGAGAGTTTTGTGTGATAAAACTTAGGTGTGTTGTGTAATAGTAAACAAAGCGTTACAACCGTTAAACCAATCACTGACAAACACACAACATATACACACACAAACACACACACACACACACACACACACACAAACAATTATTATAAATATTATTAAATATACCTGAGTAAGTTAAATTAAGCGTTTCTAACTGAATTAGGCTCACACACACACACACACATTTAATTTAAAGGAACACACTTTCTACTAAACCAAGTTAATCTCACGGCATTTCAACTTTGATTTTAGAACCTGTTACGCTGCTGCTAAGTGGAGAACGGGTAAGAGCTTGACATAATGGCTGTAAGGCTTATATCTAGTAATGAATCATATGTAAAAAAGTTCCGTATGTACGGAAATAGTTTTTTGTTCAAATTTAATTTACCACCTGACGATGTGGAGGAAATTGACTGGGTTAAAAAAGGGCGTGCCGATATTGTCGACAAAATTAAATCTGACACGAATGAAGAGGATCAACTGGGGTTCACGATGACAAGTTTAAATTTCAAAAATCGAGAACCGGGCTATGTTTCATTCCGTCAGGCTGATCAAATCACTTCTGATATCCTTTGGCAGGTATTTGGTGAAGTTATTCAAAGCAATTCGACAAGTTTTGGTTCGAGTGACACCTTCAAGATTACCTGTACCAAAGTCAGAGTACCACGGGGTCGAGGACGTTTAGCGCCTATTAATAGCTACGATGAAGAGTGTCGCAGGAGAAGAGGAATAGTGGTTATTAAAAATGCCGACTCGCTTCCGTGTTCGCTTGTTGTTGCAAAAGCGTACGTCGACAAAGATCCTGATTATTGTGACATCAGACTCAACGTGAGAAATATACAGACGATAAAAGCTCAACAGTTAAGGAACAATGCTGACGTTCAGACATCTGATGATTTACAAACATTTCAAAATTTTCTTTCTGGATATAAAATTACAGTGTATAAGTACGGGAACAAAGGGCGTGACATTTTTTTCGAAGGTGACAATGCTGGGAAAAAAATAAACTTGTTGTATCATGACGGACATTTTAATGTCATTACCAGTTTGACATCAGCATTTCAGTGTAATCATTATTGTGAATCTTGTCATACTCCGTTTAACGTCAACCATCACACATGTCCTCAAGCAGCAAATAGAAGTGGACGTGTCAGACCAGGTTTCTATAATAACTACGAAGAGGAATGTCACGAAAGGAGAGGTATCGTAGTAATTAAAAATTCCGATGCTCTCTGTTTACCTCGCTCGATTGTTGTAGGAAAAGCAAATGTCGACAGAGATAATGAATATATTGCAATAAGAAAAAACTACGGTAATATACAGACATTGAAAGCACAGCAGTTAATGGTTGCTGCAGAAGTTCAAATTTCCAACAAGGGCTCTGGTCTAGAGGAGTTACAAAAGTTCCAGACTTTTATCAGTGGCTATAAAAATATAGTGTATCAGTACGCCAGTAAGGGTCGCACCGTTTTTTTCGAAGGAGAAAATGCTGAAAAGAAAATCAATGTTATATTTCACAACGATCATTTCAGCGTGATTGCAAGTCTGACACCTGCGTTCGCTTGTGGTTACTATTGTGAAACCTGTCATACTCCTTTTGACCATCGTGTGAAGCACAGGTGTTCGGTAACATGTTACTCTTGCAAACGGTCTCCCCCATGTACTCATATTGACAGTGGAATTGATTGTAGCGCTTACAATAGACAATTTAAAAACCGTAACTGCTTCGCTAATCATCTCGTTGATGTTTGTAACTCCATAAAAAGTGTCCATCCTGTATGAAAGTAATATATCAGTCTAATTGCAGTTAACTTCATGAGTGCGGTGAGGTATATTGGAAGACCTGCAAATCATATATGCCTTTATCAAACTCATGTTACATGAAGGTCGATTCCCGTAGTCCTATGAAGAAAGATTTTCTCTTTGTATTCTTCGATCTGGAAACCAGACAAGACGAAAATATTCAGAACGAGGATACTAAGGTTCATCGAATTACCTTGTGTGTTTCTCAGCAGTATTGTTTCCGTTGTATAGACGGACATTCTTGTGAATGTTAAAGAACTAGAGTCTTTTAAGAGGATCCTGTCAATGAGTTCATGACATACGTGATGAACGTGAGGAAACAGTACAAGAAAGTAGCTGTTATAGCCCATAATGGCCAGTGTTTTGATTTTCAGTTTATACTGAAGTACGTATTGGGAAAGACTCAATTTACACCCACTCTGATCACGCGTGGGACAAAGGTGATTCTGATGGAGATTGGTAACACAAAGTTCATCGATTCCCTAAACTATATGCTCATGGCCTTATCTAAACTGCCCAAGTATTTCGGTCTTCCGCCAGAAAAGAAAAAAGGCTATTTCCCCCACCTCTTCAACACGCTGGCAAACCAATCGTATGTGGGCCCTATACCTGCTAAAGAATTCTATTGTCCTGATTCTATGATGGACAAAATTAGTTATGATCATTTCGTTAACTGGCACAATGAACAGATAACTAACGGGTATGTGTTTGATTTCCAGGAGATAGTCGAATACTGTTGTTCCGAAGTTGAGATCCTGGCTTTAGTCTGCATAAAGTTTAGATCAATATTTTTGAGCATATGTAATGTGGACCCCTTCCTCGAGGCCGTAACCATCACCAGTGCTTGTAACCTTGCGTTTAGAAGAAACTATTTAAGAACCAATATCATTGGAATTGTTCCTAAAAGAGGATAAAGACTAGTAGAGAGACAATCAGAAATAGATTTGCAATGGCTGACCTGGTTAGAAGATCAGAGAGGAATTCGTATTGAACACGAAGGCCGAGGACGTGAGGTGAAAGTAGGAGGTTTGAGAGTGGATGGATATTTCGAAGGAGAAATATTTGAGTTCCACGGATGCTACTGGCACGGGTGTCCAAAGTGCTTCTCTAATGGATGTGACGAACCTTTAGAAGATGATCCTTCCGACACACTTAATTTACATTTAGAGAGGAAGAGGGTCAAATCGGCTAAACTCTCCAATGTCGTGGAGATGTGGGAGAGCGAATTTAAACAGATGAAAAAAGGAAACACGGCCATGACCTACCTGGACACACACCCCATTCTGAACAAAGCACCTCTCAATCCACGTGATGCGTTTTTTGGAGGGCGAACAGGAAACACTAAATCCTATCACGCGTGTAAGAAAGATGAGACTATACATTACGTTGATATATGTTCGCTCTATCCTTGGGTGTGTAAGTATGGAAAGTATCCTATTGGCCATCCAAACGTACACGTGGGTGACAATGAGTGCAGATAACGTGGAATAGACACTGAAGGACTTTTGAAGTGTAAAGTCCTTCCTCCACGTGCTCTGTATCATCCTGTGATACCTATTAAACTTCATCAGAAATTAATGTTTGTCCTCTGCAGAACATGTGCACTCAAACTGAGCACAACCGAGTGTGACCATAATACCGAAGAACGAGCGTTGGTAGGAACTTGGACCATGGACGAAATAAGGAAGGCTATGGAAAAAGGTTACACTGTATTAGAAATGTACAAGATGTGGGAGTACGAAATAGCTAGTTTCGACAAGGGTAATGGCCTCTTTGTCGAATACATTAATAAGTTCTTGAAGATCAAACAGGAAGCTTCAGGATATCCCAGGTGGTGTGTCAGTGAAGAGGAGAAAAAGAATTATGTCAGTGATTATCTCGACCATGAAAACATAAGATTGGAATCCATAGAGAAGAACGAAGGTCTTAGATCCTTGGCCAAGTTGATGTTAAACTCGTTTTGGGGAAAATTTGGACAAAGGGAAAATCAGACTAAAACTACAATATTTCGCCTGCCGTCCGAATTTTTTAAAATGATGAGATCACCATCTATATAGGTAAACAATATTCAAGAAATCAACGACGACGTGATCATAGTTAACTGGCAATTCGTAGAAAACGATTGCGATCCCTTATTTATTGCAAATGTTGTAATTGCTGCATACACTACAGCTCAGGCCAGATTAAAACTGTACGAACATTTGAACGATTTGGGGAGGCAGGTATTGTATTATAACACTGATAGTGTTATATATTATCACAGACCAGGAATGCATAAGGTACAAACAGGTGACTACTTAGGACATATGACTGACGAGCTTGCTACATACGGACAGGGATCATACATTACAGAATTTGTATCTTGAGGTCCAAAGACTTATGGCTTCAGAGTACTCTCTACAGCTAGAAACTCAATAGAGACAGTTTGCAAAGTAAAAGGACTGACTTTAAACCTTCGCACATCTGGTTTGGTTAATTTTCAATCTCTAAAATCAATGGTTACAGACAAAGACGAATCCTTGAAGGTGCCCGCTTCACGTATTCGTAGAACAAAAGATCGTGATTTGGTTACTGTCGAGGAATCGAAACAGTTTAAAATAACAGGATTCAAGAGAAAAAGGGAGGGTAAGTATGACTCCTTTCCTTATGGTTATAATAAAAAAAGTACGACGTACATAAACGTACGATCAGTTCAAATGAGTTTTAAATTTTCCACGTAGACCATGTTTTAAGGGTAACATCAGAGCAAATGTAAATTATTTTTATTTCTTAGCTGAAAAATTTCATAAAAGGTGTTTGAGATCCCTGTTAAAAAGGAGATATGTAATTAATAATAAATCGAGTTTGTTCAGTGTGATCTTCATCCTGTCTTTTGCTACCGTCACCGGTGTGAAATTAATTTTTCCGTAATCAAAGGCAAGAACGAAAGCTGAGAGATTAAGTCACGTTGTGTAGTACGAAAAGGTTATGCATGAAAAGTCAAAAACAGTGTATTATTATACAATAAGAAATGATTGTCGCTTCTTGTTTTTGTCAGCGGCTTGAAGTTAATTCTTGTGTGTTTGGGTCACTGGCGTGAAGTTAATTCTTCCGTAAACCAAAGTATGTCTGGGTCACTGGCGTGGAGTTAAACCTGTGTGTTTGTCTGGGTCACTGGCATGGAGTTAATTCTTCCGTAAACCCGTGTGTGTGTGTCACTGGTGTGTAGTTGAACCTGTGTGTTTCTGGGTCACTGGCGCGGAGTTATTTCTCCCGTAAACCTGAGTATATTCACGTGTGGAGCAGATTAAAAATGTTATAAAATCTTAAAAATAGAAAAATACAAAAAAATTTATCAGGAGACTACATTTTGTCATGGAGTGGTAGTCACTTGGGAGTAGCGTTGGTTTGGGGCTACTCTTCAAGGGGTAAGCCTTCTGCTTGCCCCGGCTTGTAATGCGGGCATTGAGTCGGCTTCACTGATTCAGTTGGCGGTCCTAACCTCGTGAAAACTGCAGAAGGCAAGCGCAGTGACATCTTGAGAGGTCAATGGGGTATCTCAGATCGATGGTTGGCGCTTGATTGATGTCACACGGTAAGTGTACTATTAATTGTATATCATTTGTTTTTGTTGTTGCTATATTGTTTTTGATCTTGTGTTTTTAGAGACACTCGAGCTGGCTCAGACCGTATTGGCAATGGTCAGTGGATAACAGTCTCTACCACCCCCACTTGATGCCAGATTTCGGGGTGGCTTTACTTAAGGCCGGCCTCGGGGTGGCTTTAACTGAGGCCATGCTCCACAGGTAGCTTTACCTGAGGCCCTGCTCCATATTGGCTCTACCAGCTCCTAGGCGGCTTTAACTAAGGCCTGGTTCCTGGGTGACTTTTACCTAGGGACCAACCAAATTTTGGCGAACTGAAAACTACCCCTGGTGAATCCTCCCCGCAACAGTCTATAATGGACTCTACACATATCCCGTACGGTCATCCCGTTGATCCAACCGATCGATTTTTGGCATTTTCATATATTATTTAAAAACTACCCCTTGGTGAAACCACCCCCTCATCGAAAAAACATACACATACAACGTTTTTTCTTAGGTTAGGACACTATATTGAGACGCCATCTTGTTCACGCTAAATGGACGCCGCCATCTTGTTCCCGCGCTTATGGGCGCCGCCATCTTGTTCCCGCCATATGTTCGCCGTCATCTTGGAAAGGGGTGGGGGTAGCAAATCCGGTTTTCCTATTGGCTCCCTCCCAAACGCTCCACCTCAACGATAGCCTTCTCTACTAGCGGCAGGTCGCTGTAGATGTCACTGTAGAAACTATTGCTGTAACCTTTGTTGTGTGAAGATCGTGCGTCTAGATGCGTAGTGCGGCTGATTCAGTGCTATATTTGATTGTGCTACCAGTTTGTTTTCTTTGACGAAACTTACAACTAACAAAGGTAAGCTGTGGGACCTCTATGGCGGCCACCCTTATAACTTTAAACGCAAAACATTGGATAAAACTATATTCTAGCGATGTTCAAAGCAGAGGTTACAAAGGCATCGAGGTGATATGAAAAGTAAAAGTGGGGAGGTCTTGGCTACGAGTGAACATTAATGTAACGCTCCAGATGATGCACGTTTGGAGGTAAAGAAAAGTCTTTAATCGGCGAAGAAGCGGGCCCGGGAAGAAGACACGGCTGTCTGAAAATCCTACAATTAAGAGCTAGATGAGCTTTACAACAGAGGCTGCGAATTCGTAACAGAGATTCCAATTCCGCTTGCTACAAAGAGAGTTCTGCAACAGCGAAGGAATAAGACACAAGGAAATCAGTCAGAAACAGGAAAGCGTGATGACACAATGTTTGACGACGAGACTCTGACTATGAAAGATGGCAGTTGCTTTCTATTAGTGTATGACAAAGCAGGCGACAGAATTATAAATTTTAGTGGGAAGTTAGGAAGAGACGGATTGGCATCATGTAAAGAGTTTTTCATGGAAAGAACTTTAAAAAGCTCTAATAAACAATTTTCACAGACTTACTATATCCGAGCTGAATAGGTACTTTTTTCGCTGGGCACTATTTTACTTTTTTAAGGGGTCCAATCTATATCACCAGACGCTGCTATACCATTAACAATCTTATATTCATTTTTTATATTAGACCTTTTCTAATCTCGCAAGAAATGTCTAGATACCACAAGGTTATCTAGGATCATATTGCACTGTTAAATTCCATATTTTCAGTAAAATGTTTTGGTCAAAATTTTATCTAAAGTAAATAAATTCCTGTAATCCTTTAAACAATAGGATTATTTTCGTTATTCTGAAGGGGCAATAAATAATACGAGAGAAATACAAAATGTCTCTACGAAAGCGTTGGACAGTATCTCTGTCATCTATTTACTTCAGCAAGTCCTGATGTGCACGACTTAACATGGTTTATCTTTCGTGAGATATTTTGTTATATAAAGGTTACCCTTTTACATATGTTGTTAAAGAAACATTATTTACAAAACTGAAAACCCTTCTATTTTGTCAGTTTATTGCTTCCAGGTTAAATTTCATTTGGAAGTTGGACTATCAAGCCCGCCTTTTTAAGGATGTCAACGTGTAACAGTCTTCTCGTATTATCTACGGATAAAATTTAGCCCCATTTATTTCCGGTGTAACCATGACTTAGAAATGGCAACCGTTGTAAATAGATGTCCAGCCATCGCTTAACCAATTGCTCTCGGCAAGAAGGAAATTATTATCCAATGTAAAAAATGCATGGACTTTATATATTCTTTGAGGGTATTCTGTGAATCTTCCGGACCTTTTTAAAATAATATCAAATTACTTCTGTGAAGTAGGTAGTGTCGAGAAAGTGCCAGACAACGAAAGGGAGTGAAGCTGGTATCTGCGGGTGACGTCATCTCTTTGATCTGGAGTCGCTTAAAGCTGCCACCAATCACAATTAAAAGGTAACCTTTTACTAAAGTCTATGATACAGATAAATCTTTTAAATTTTTATATTTCTAAGCATGCGCACCGTCCAAAGCCCGAGGAGGGTTATTTGTATAAATTCCTTCTTAGGGGTGGGACATTTTAAATTCTATTTCGAGGAAGAACGTTGCTGGTAACCCTTCTATGGCGTCCTGAGACCAGAAGTCGATAAAGTGCAAATGCCATCGTTCAGGTTCTGTAGGCAGGATGTTACTATAATAGAAGCACAATTTCCGAGCTCAGACACTTTAGTCACTGTTCTCTCAGAGAATCAAAAACACGTAATTGGAAATAGTGCCGTTGAATTGATGAATGGAGGGGGCTGGAATAGTAGAACTGAGCCCAAACAGGAGTGAAGTCATACAAAACAGAAACCCTTTGATAAACGATGTGGGCGGAAATCCAGAAACATGAGGGTAGCTTAATTCAAAATAATGCGTTCGACGGTCCCAGCAGAACAAGGGGAATCACGAGGAATGGCTAACAGCAGAAACCTATAAATTGCATTTTCAAATATTTGAAAAATATTGTTTTAGAATCACCGTATATTTTATATTTATACAGTGCTTAGTGTTTACTGCTTCTTTCTATTCTAGAGTATGGATTAGATATGTAGATGATGTTTTCGCAAATTTTAATACTAAAGAGTTTAACGTAGAACATTTTTTTAACATTAATTAACAATGAATATATAAACATTAAATTTACTTTTGAAATAGAGCATAATAAATGTTTACCGTTTCTTGATGTATTGTTTTAGAAATAATAATAAAATTGAATTTGATATATATAGGAAACATACAAATAATGATAGATATATCCCGGTAGATTCTAACCATTGCAAATCCCATAAATTAGCAGTTTTTAATACTATGGTTAATAGATTAATTACTCTTCTATTGCATAAAAATAGATTTAAATGTGAGTTGGCCAAAATTAAAGAAATCGCTAAATTTAATGGTTATGATCCTAAAATAATAGATAACATATTGAGAAAACAAAAATTAAAAAAGTTTAGAAACGATTCTACTACCTAATTAACACAAAAAGAAAATATTAAAAATCAATTCATTTGCCTACCATTCGATATGGACTTAACAAAAGGTTTAGAAAAAGTTTTTAAACAGGTAAATTTAAAAGTAGCTTACCAAAGCTTAAATAGCTTTAAAAAATTGTATTAGGTAACCCAAAAGATAAAATAAAGATGATAGATAAATCTGGGATTTATAAAATAAATTGTAATTCATATAGTAAGATTTATATTTGCCAAACAAAAAGAAAAATATTAACCAGATTTAATGAACATATTAGCCATATAAAATTTCAAAGACCTGAAAAATCTAGTGTTGCAGAACATATTCTAAACACTACACACTTTACAATTAAATGATCTCAAATTATTGAAAACTGTTAATTCAAAAGGTCTTTTGAATAGTTTTGAAATTTTTTACATTCACAAATATGACGAAAATAATTTATTAAATTGTGATAAAGGCCCTATCCCTAAATCTCAGTTATATTCATTAATTAGGAGATAGTTATAACCTTTTTTGTTTTAAATAATATTATTGTTTTTTGTAAAATTGAAATAGTTGTAACGGTAACTCTTCACCACGGAAGTTGAAAGACCGGACCAAGTTGCAGAGGGGGAATTTACTGCAACGTGATTGGTCGTACTAGTTTTTTAAAATAAGGGGCGTGGCGAAGTAGTTACCGGTTTATGCCTACATATTTGTTGTATTATGTTGTTTAAAGTTAGTTGCATTTTTAAAATACCTCTGAAGATGATTGCTGGGCAATTGAAATGTACATAAGGTTTAAATAAATGTTATTTGTGGTTTAGAGGTTTTATTTATTTTAAAAAATAAACATTACGCCACAGTTGCTTCATACAATTATACATGTTTTATGTTATTACAATTTCTTCAAATATTAAATCAATAATTAAATTTAATTAATAAACTTTAGTTTTATACAGGAGAAAAGATTTTCACAAAAGGGGCTAGTTATGCAATATAGATAATCCGTCCCATTTGGCTTAAAGTAAGTGATAGTACATGATTTCATAAAACACCTGATTTTATGTTATAGTTTATGTGATAGAACGGCTGTTTTAACGTATAGATTATATTACTTTATTTATTAAATATCGAAATCTTGTTGCTGTTAGCTGCAACCTGTGGCTGCACCTCATGGACACTAAACACTCGTGCAAACTATGTTAAATAACATGAGCATCCTCCATACATGCAACAAAGGCCATACATTAAACACACTAGAACAGTATGAAATATATAGACATAGCAACACACATAAAAATGGCATTTTAAATGAATAAACACGTCACAGATCACACATACTTTTCGATCACATCATTTCTAACTTTATAAAAAATGGTACCGAGGAAGCACAACTGCAGCATTCCTAGCGGAAAAAATACGAGGCTGAAGAAGACGTAAGACGAAAACGTTTCCTCCAAGTGTAAGTTAACAATTTAACAACTTTAGTTTAAAAAAAGTGTGATCGCAAGTAATATCAAAGTGTAATCAGCTTTATTTATATTAGTTGTAACTATTTAATATAAAGTAACTTGAATATTTTTTTATCTAAGTTGGAATTAATTTTTTTTTTAATGTTTGTTTACATTACTTGTTTAATAATACCATAACAAAAGCTTTTTTGTTTTTACTGGACATTTTTACATCGAAGTCTCGGATGGCAGAGTAGCGCTGAAGCAGTAAGGGACAAACAAGTTATGCCGAAAGCTCTTAGAAAATACCCAGCATCTGTCATGAGTGGTAATAAAGGATTTGGGGAGCCTTGTTCATTGTTTCACTCAATAAAACCTAATCTAGTTAATTTAGCAGGGGCCAGAGATGGCGCCACCACTGAGACGTTCGACATTTACATTCAAACTGCGCGCCTCCAAAGTTCATGTCTCTAAGATTCATTTATATCCTAACAAATTAAGTTATTATATGGTGGACGGTAATAGGTTATAAATTTATACAATGATGATTTAGGGAAACCAAATAGTATTCCATTTATATTGAAATGGTACTTGCACTACCGTAGGTTGGCGTTTACTTTTACTCACGTTTTATGTTAAAACCCCATTTAACATTTATACAGTTCCTCCTATTATGGCACAGTTTCCCTATATAGATCCATATCTTGTGCACATTTTAAATCGTTAATACAATACTACTTCATCATCCACTCAGCTACAAATACAGTCTTAAAACTTGCAGTGAAAGACGTTTAATGTAATAGAGTTTTTCCAAATATATTATATAATACATTTAATGGATTGATTTTACTTTTATATGGGAGAAAAACTTTTCACAAAAGCGGCAAGCTATGCAATATATATATTTCGTCCCATTGGGCTGAAAATAAGTGATAAAGTGTGATTTCAAGACACTTAATGTAATAGAGTTTTTTTTTAATATAATAGATAATATATAATAAATTGAATGAATTAATTTTAGTTGTAGTTGGGAGAAAAACTTTTCACAATAGCGGCAAGGTATGCAATATATATATATTTCTTCCCATTTGGCTGAAAATAAGTGATAACGTATGATTTCAAAAACCAGCTGATTTTATGTTGTAGGTTTTGTGATAGAAGATTCGTTATTTAACGCACAGGATAA
>JBAIZL010000001.1:35131992-35154492 GCA_036971475.1 Prosapia bicincta
CTGGTAAATGTTTATTATAAAATCTATGTAACGTGCTTCTATAATATAAATGAAGCATGCATCTATCTATGCTTCTATAATAATAAATAGAAGCAAATTCTCAAACTTTGTGGGTATTATTTACTTTGGGGTACTTAGCACTTACACAAGTAGAAGGCAAAGCAGCTATTTTGTAGAATCCGTTGTAACTTGCAACTTACTGACCTAAATACAGATCGCAGTTACCCCTCGATCCTAAAGGCTACAGAAACAGAATATATTACGGTAAGTTTAGCTTTGAGCTTTTGTTTTAAAGTAAAGTTTTAATTAAAAGTTAGATTAGTTTTCAATGCTTACCTGATGAGGGATCCAATGTGAATCGGTCTCTACAATCCCATTTTCCTTTTAAGTATATAAGTTAATATTTACTCATGTATCTCAGGGGCGACCTTTTTCGAAATGAGGGAGAAAATGCTCTTGTTTTAGAAACATATGTTACCAAGAGAAATTTAAAAACAAATTGAAACTTGAAAACAAATATAGAACATATTTTCACATTGTTTTATATTACTAAAAAATATTTTTAAAGTCAATATGAATTTATCAGTTGCATGAAACTTAGAATGTTGCTTATTTAATTTTGTTTTCTTTTTTAAAAAGTTTGTAAACGTAGACCGTTTTGTATTTGATTTTAGAAGAAGCTAGAATTGGGGTTTTAGAAACTGACTGTCGTACGACAATGTTCTTATACAAAACCTTTAATATAACTTAGTTACTAAGACTGTAGCTTTATTTGTTGTAATAATCTTATATTTTTATATATAAATATTGAATTTTCTTTTATAAAAACTACCCAAAGGTTTTTTTATATATTGATTGACAATTTTATCTCATATTTAAATTGTCAATAAAATATCTAGTTTCACTTCATTTCTAGAACGAATATTTCGTTACAATAATGTCCAGGATTTCAAGAATCATGTTTTGTATCAAGCATCATGTTTTGAATCAAGAATTTGTTTGGAAAATTTAAAAGTATTTTTCTGCTCCAACAAAAACGAGTCTTTTCTGGTGGCGGTTGAGTTGTCAGGCATGTTCCAGAGAACGACGCCGACTGTATATTCTAGTACTACTAATGATGTGCTAGTTAATTTTAGGTTGGAAACAGATCCAAAGGGTTAAAGGGCTCGAGTCTGTGCCCTGGTACCCTGTGAGCCAGCCATAGAGCTGTAGGGTTCTTGTGTTGCTGGAGCCGCTAAAAGAGATTTACTGATTAGTATTTTTCTTTTTTATTTTTTTGTTTATTTGTTGTTTGTTATTAACACCAATTAAGCATTTGTTGACTCTAAAATCGATACTTATAAAATTCTGACTGACTGAATACTTTTTTCTTAATATAATCATCTCTCTTGCCTTTAGAAATATTGGTACATTTAAGTGTTCTCTTCTGCCTTTCCTAACATTATTTATGATTAGTTTATGTTTAATCATTACACCAGGGGTCCTCAAACTGTGGTACGCGGGT
Source organism: Prosapia bicincta (assembly GCA_036971475.1). Classification (NCBI taxonomy): domain Eukaryota; kingdom Metazoa; phylum Arthropoda; class Insecta; order Hemiptera; family Cercopidae; genus Prosapia; species Prosapia bicincta. The sequence continues at coordinate 35,133,497 of JBAIZL010000001.1, forward strand.
CAGGTTACTGAAAAATTAAACCATTTTTATTTCTATCTGTTTCGTAATCCCGCAAGGTTGAAATTTAATAATGAAGTCTAATTGAATCCTCGTATGGTCGAGTTACTTGGAAACAACCCTTTTAGTTTGATGCTATAGAAATGTTGACAACATTCCAGAAGGAATAGCTGATTGAACTATCATGTGATCTGACAAAACAAATATTTTAGTGCAACATTGTTATATTTTTGGAAAGGCGTACCAAGAACTTTCAAATACTGTTGTAAGGATTCTTATTTGGTTTTCCACTAATATTTATAGGCAAGAGGGTTTTCGGGCCTAATATATCTAAAAAGTATTAAAGAAACAAGTTTAATGTTAAAGATTATTTAAAGTTGTACTTAACTAAACTTAAGCCGAACATTGAGGAACTATGTAAAAAGAAGCAAGCTCATCCTTCTTATTAACGTTTTGCAATACGTTTAAAATATATTTCCAAATGTATTGTGTTTTTGAGGTTAAAACTGTTTTTAATCAAACGCCCTCCTCTCAAAAAAAAAACAAGTTGGTACGCAAAAACATATTTTTTCATTAAGGGGTTCAGTCTTTGAGAATGACTGTTAGCCCTTGCATTGCACATATAATACGAGTAAATCAGGCAAAGCGGCAGACAGCTGGCTCTATTATATCTAAGAAAGTGCCTCTCACAAAACTCCACCTGGCTTCAGATTTCCCTACGAGTGCTCGGCACGACGAGGGACGCGCCACGTATACGAGTGAGTTAAGGAACTTGGAAACAAAGTTGTAAGCTTGAGTGCATTATCCGATACAGCTCTATCGGATTACTTGAATCCTAAACTGTGAACGGAAAACTTCGACTCCTAAGAACTCTGATACTCTTCACAACGAACTGTTACGTCATGCGTTAAAGCTATAAACGTGTGTCCAACGTGATACGATAACTGTGTTGTAGCGCAACAATAGAGTAGATATGAAACGGAATCGCGTGAAAGTAATGAAAACATCAGATTCTGTGCGTTACAGTTACAAATTGAAAGATTATTATTGTTTTTAAGAAAATGTGCAAATATAATACAATCTCAGTATATGAACTAAACCCATGGAAACATAATTTAATAAAATTGTTTTTTTTTACTATAGAAGAAGAAAATAGGAAAGTGAAGGTATTTCAAACGCTAGCCAAGATATCGTTGTCCATTTACTAGCAGATGGAAGATTGCCTAACAAACTGAGTGTTACACTTCTATGTCTATTACAGATTTTATTAAACAACCTTGCCAAGGCCGGGCTTCATCACCCTCACCCCGAGCACCTGTTTCTCTTCTTTCTGCAAATGCGCAAATAGCGAGGACAATAAAAAAAATCAGTCGCGGCTCTTACATTCTATTCGCGGCGGGAAAAAGGTGGAAACTGCTCATCGAAGATGGTCCACTTAGCCGCACACATCCCCAATCAATTGGAGTGTCGTCCTTCAGCCCTCCCGCGGGACACGACTACCCTGCAGCACATCTGGTGTTTTGGCCTCGGCAGAGTGCCCACTATAGACATGCAACATCTCTATAGTTGCAGAGACATGGTAGAAATCCAAAACAGCATTACCAGAAATAGTGACCTCAAACGTCTAACCATCCTTCTAAAGGACTGCGCGGCCCCGGATAACAGAAGTGTCAAGAGTGGACGTTGGATGAAGAAGAAGATAATTTTATTAAACAACATGGATAGACAGAAGTATACAGCGTCTATAGAAGATAACTTTTATTATCCTTCATTGATTTAGTGACTTCTGCGATAATGCAAAGGGACTTTTAAGAGAAGCACTTTACCAACCGGAGCTCTAAAGTGACGTATGTAATGTGAAATGGGACAGACGAGTTCGAAGTTTGTAAGTTCCTAAAGAGTGGTTCTAATAGCTGTTATAGGTAAAACAATCATTTGAAACGGTCGTTGGAAAAGAATGAAAGAGATAAACCGGAAAGCTATATTCAAATTATAGGTCAGGATTTTACAGAATGTATCCAAAATAATAGACGAATACATGAAATTGTTATTCTTTTAATGGCCAGATTTTAATCAGTAGGTGTTTTCAAGAGATTTGTTTTAAAAATTCCTAATCTTAGAAGATTCTCCATGATATTTGTACATGGACTGTTTACAGTGAGAGCATTATGTAGCCACGCCAGCTTGCCAGTAACTTGTTATCCTAGAATGGAGAGACGTATAACTAGGCCACTAAACCAGTAATAGCAAACCGAGTTAGCCGTAGCTACATGTACGTAACCAGCAACACCATGATATTTGTACATGAACTGTTTACAGTGAGAGCAGTGTGTACCCACGCCAGCTTGCCAGTACCTTGTTACAATAGAATGGAGAGACGTATAACTAGGCCACTAAACCAGTCATAGCCAACCGAGTTAGCCGTAGCTACCTGTACGTAACCAGCAACACCATGATATTTGTACATGGATTGTTTACAGTGAGAGCATTGTGTACCCACGCCAGCTTGCCAGTAACTTGTTAACCTAGAATGGAGAGACGTATAACTAGGCCACTAAACCAGTCATAGCAAACCGAGTTAGCCGTAGCTACATGTACGTAATCAGCAACACCATGATATTTGTACATGAACTGTTTACAGTGAGAGCATTGTGTAGCCACACCAGCTTGCCAGTAACCTGTTATCCTAGAATGGAGAGACGTATAACTAGGCCACTAAACCAGTCATAGCAAACCGAGTTAGCCGTAGCTACCTGTACGTAACCAGCAACACCTTGATATTTGTACATGGACTGTTTACAGTGAGAGCATTGTGTACCCACGCCAGCTTGCCAGTAACTTGGTAACCTAAAATGGAGAGACGTATAACTAGGCCACTAAACCAGTCATAGCAAACCGAGTTAGCCGTAGCTACATGTACGTAACCAGCAACACCATGATATTTGTACATGAACTGTTTACAGTGAGCGCATTGTGTACCCACGCCAGCTTGCCAGTAACTTGCTAACCTAGAATGGAGAGACGTATAACTAGGCCACTAAACCAGTCATAGCAAACCGAGTTAGCCGTAGCTACATGTACGTAACCAGCAACACCATGATATTTGTACATGGACTGTTTACAGTGAGAGCATTGTGTAGCCACGCCAGCTTGAAAGTAACTTGCTAACCTAGAATGGAGAGACGTATAACTAGGCCACTAAACCAGTCATAGAAAACCGAGTTAGCCGTAGCTACCTGTACGTAATCAGCAACACCATGATATTTGTACATGAACTGTTTACAGTGAGAGCATTGTGTAGCCACACCAGCTTGCCAGTAACCTGTTATCCTAGAATGGAGAGACGTATAACTAGGCCACTAAACCAGTCATAGCAAACCGAGTTAGCCGTAGCTACATGTACGTAACCAGCAACACCATGATATTTGTACATGGACTCTTTACAGTGAGAGCAGTGTGTACCCACGCCAGCTTGCCAGTACCTTGTTACCCTAGAATGGAGAAACGTATAACTAGGCCACTAAACCAGTCATAGCCAACCGAGTTAGCCGTAGCTACCTGTACGTAACCAGCAACACCATGATATTTGTACATGGACTGTTTACAGTGAGAGCATTGTGTACCCACGCCAGCTTGCCAGTAACTTGTTAACCTAGAATGGAGAGACGTATAACTAGGCCACTAAACCAGTCATAGCAAACCGAGTTAGCCGTAGCTACATGTACGTAATCAGCAACACCATGATATTTGTACATGAACTGTTTACAGTGAGAGCATTGTGTAACCACACCAGCTTGCCAGTAACCTGTTATCCTAGAATGGAGAGACGTATAACTAGGCCACTAAACCAGTCATAGCAAACCGAGTTATCCGTAGCTACATGTACGTAACCAGCAACACCATGATATTTTTAGATGAACTGTTTACAGTGAGAGCATTGTGAACCCACGCCAGCTTGCCAGTAACTTGTTAATCTAGAATGGAGAGACGTATAATTAGGCCACTAAACCAGTCATAGCAAACCGAGTTAGCCGTAGCTACATGTACGTAACCAGCAACACCATGATATTTGTACATGGACTGTTTACAGTGAGAGCATTGTGTAGCCACGCCAGCTTGAAAGTAACTTGCTAACCTAGAATGGAGAGACGTATAACTAGGCCACTAAACCAGTCATAGAAAACCGAGTTAGCCGTAGCTACCTGTACGTAATCAGCAACACCATGATATTTGTACATGAACTGTTTACAGTGAGAGCATTGTGTAGCCACACCAGCTTGCCAGTAACCTGTTATCCTAGAATGGAGAGACGTATAACTAGGCCACTAAACCAGTCATAGCAAACCGAGTTAGCCGTAGCTACATGTACGTAACCAGCAACACCATGATATTTGTACATGGACTCTTTACAGTGAGAGCAGTGTGTACCCACGCCAGCTTGCCAGTACCTTGTTACCCTAGAATGGAGAAACGTATAACTAGGCCACTAAACCAGTCATAGCCAACCGAGTTAGCCGTAGCTACCTGTACGTAACTAGCAACACCATGATATTTGTACATGGACTGTTTACAGTGAGAGCATTGTGTACCCACGCCAGCTTGCCAGTAACTTGTTAACCTAGAATGGAGAGACGTATAACTAGGCCACTAAACCAGTCATAGCAAACCGAGTTAGCCGTAGCTACATGTACGTAATCAGCAACACCATGATATTTGTACATGAACTGTTTACAATGAGAGCATTGTGTAACCACACCAGCTTGCCAGTAACCTGTTATCCTAGAATGGAGAGACGTATAACTAGGCCACTAAACCAGTCATAGCCAAACGAGTTAGCCGTAGCTACCTGTACGTAACCAGCAACACCATGATATTTGTACATGAACTGTTTACAGGGAGAGCATTATGTAGCCATGCCAGCTTGCCAGTAATTTGTTATCCTAGAATGGAGAGACGTATAATTAGGCCACTAAACCAGTCATAGCCAACCGAGTTAGCCGTAGCTACCTGTACGTAACCAGCAACACCATGATATTTGTAAATGGACTGTTTACAGTGAGCGCATTGTAAACCCACGCCAGCTTGTCAGTAACTTGTTATCCTAGAATGGAGAGACGTATAACTAGGCCACTAAACCAGTCATAGCAAACCGAGTTAGCCGTAGCAACCTGTACGTAACCAGCAACACCATGATATTTGTACATGCAATGTTTACAGGGAGAGCATTATGTAGCCATGCCAGCTTGCCAGTAACTTGTTATTCTACAATGGAGAGACGTATAACTAGGCCACTAAACCAGTAATAGCAAACCGAGTTAGCCGTAGCAACCTGTACGTAACCAGCAACACCATAATAATTGTAAAATGGACTGTTTACAGTGAGAGCATTGTGTACCCACGCCAGCTTGCCAGTAACTTGTTATCCTAGAATGGAGAGACGTATAATTAGGCCACTAAACCAGTCATAGCCAACCGAGTTAGCCGTAGCTACCTGTACGTAACCAGCAACACCATGATATTTGTACATGGACTTTTTACAGTGAGAGCATTGTGTACCCACGCCAGCTTGCCAGTAACTTGCTAACCTAGAATGGAGAGACGTATAACTAGGCCACTAAACCAGTCATAGCAAACCGAGTTAGCCGTAGCTACATGTACGTAACCAGCAACACCATGATATTTGTACATGGACTGTTTACAGTGAGAGCATTGTGTAGCCACGCCAGCTTGAAAGTAACTTGCTAACCTAGAATGGAGAGACGTATAACTAGGCCACTAAACCAGTCATAGAAAACCGAGTTAGCCGTAGCTACCTGTACGTAATCAGCAACACCATGATATTTGTACATGAACTGTTTACAGTGAGAGCATTGTGTAGCCACACCAGCTTGCCAGTAACCTGTTATCCTAGAATGGAGAGACGTATAACTAGGCCACTAAACCAGTCATAGCAAACCGAGTTAGCCGTAGCTACATGTACGTAACCAGCAACACCATGATATTTGTACATGGACTCTTTACAGTGAGAGCAGTGTGTACCCACGCCAGCTTGCCAGTACCTTGTTACCCTAGAATGGAGAAACGTATAACTAGGCCACTAAACCAGTCATAGCCAACCGAGTTAGCCGTAGCTACCTGTACGTAACCAGCAACACCATGATATTTGTACATGGACTGTTTACAGTGAGAGCATTGTGTACCCACGCCAGCTTGCCAGTAACTTGTTAACCTAGAATGGATAGACGTATAACTAGGCCACTAAACCAGTCATAGCAAACCGAGTTAGCAGTAGCTACATGTACGTAATCAGTAACACCATGATATTTGTACATGAACTGTTTACAATGAGAGCATTGTGTAACCACACCAGCTTGCCAGTAACCTGTTATCCTAGAATGGAGAGACGTATAACTAGGCCACTAAACCAGTCATAGCAAACCGAGTTAGCCGTAGCTACATGTACGTAACCAGCAACACCATGATATTTTTAGATGAACTGTTTACAGTGAGAGCATTGTGAACCCACGCCAGCTTGCCAGTAACTTGTTAATCTAGAATGGAGAGACGTATAATTAGGCCACTAAACCAGTCATAGCCAACCGAGTTAGCCGTAGCTACCTGTACGTAACCAGCAACACCATGATATTTGTACATGGACTTTTTACAGTGAGAGCATTGTGTACCCACGCCAGCTTGCCAGTAACGTGTTATCCTAGAATAAAGAGACGTATAATTAGGCCACTAAACCAGTCATAGCCAACCGAGTTAGCCGTAGCTACCTGTACGTAACCAGCAACACCATGATATTTGTATACGGACTTTTTACAGTGAGAGCATTGTGTAGCCACGCCAGGTTGCCAGTAACTTGTTATCCTAGAATGGAGAGACGTATAACTAGGCCACTAAACCAGTCATAGCAAACCAAGATAGCCGTAGCTACATGTACGTAACCAGCTACACCATGATATTTGTACATGGACTGTTTACAGTGAGAGCATTGTGTACCCACGCCAGCTTGCCAGTACCTTGTTACCCTAGAATGGAGAGACGTATAACTAGGCCACTAAACCAGTCATAGCAAACCGAGTTAGCCGTAGCTACCTGTACGTAACCAGCAACACCATGGTATTTGTACATGGACTGTTTACAGTGAGAGCATTGTGTAGCCACGCCAGCTTGCCAGTAACTTGGTATCCTAGAACGGACAGACGTATAACTAGGCCACTAAACCAGTCATAGCAAACCGAGTTAGCCGTAGCTACATGTACGTAACCAGCAACACCATGATATTTGTACATGATCGGTTTACAGTGAGAGCATTGTGTACCGACGCCAGCTTGCCAATAACTTGTTAATCTATAATCGAGAGACGTATAATTAGGCCACTAAACCAGTCATAGCCAACGGAGTTAGCCGTAGCTACCTGTACGTATCCAGCAACACCATGATATTTGTACATGGACTGTTTACAGTGAGAGCATTGTGTACCCACGCCAGCTTGCCAGTAACTTGTTATCCTAGAATGGAGAGACGTATAACTAGGCCACTAAACCAGTAATAGCCAACCGAGTTAGCCGTAGCTACCTGTACGTAACCAGCAACACCATGATAATTGTACATGGACTGTTTACAGTGAGAGCATTGTGTACCCACGCCAGCTTGCCAGTAACTTGTTAACCTAGAATGGAGAGACGTATAACTATGCCACTAAACCAGTCATAGCAAACCGAGATAGCCGTAGCTACATGTACGTAATCAGCAACACCATGATATTTGTACATGAACTGTTTACAGTGAGAGCATTGTGTAGCCACACCAGCTTGCCAGTAACCTGTTATCCTAGAATGGAGAGACGTATAACTAGGCCACTAAACCAGTCATAGCCAACCGAGTTAGCCGTAGCTACCTGTACGTAACCAGCAACACCATGATATTTGTACATGAACTGTTTACAGGGAGAGCATTATGTAGCCATGCCAGCTTGCCAGTAACTTGTTATCCTAGAATGGAGAGACGTATAATTAGGCCACTAAACCAGTCATAGCCAACCGAGTTAGCCGTAGCTACCTGTACGTAACCAGCAACACCATGATATTTGTACATGGACTGTTTACAGTGAGCGCATTGTAAACCCACGCCAGCTTGTCAGTAACTTGTTATCCTAGAATGGAGAGACGTATAACTAGGCCACTAAACCAGTCATAGCAAACCGAGTTAGCCGTAGCAACCTGTACGTAACCAGCAACACCATGATATTTGTACATGCAATGTTTACAGGGAGAGCATTATGTAGCCATGCCAGCTTGCCAGTAACTTGTTATTCTACAATGGAGAGACGTATAACTAGGCCACTAAACCAGTAATAGCAAACCGAGTTAGCCGTAGCAACCTGTACGTAACCAGCAACACCATAATAATTGTAAAATGGACTGTTTACAGTGAGAGCATTGTGTACCCACGCCAGCTTGCCAGTAACTTGTTATCCTAGAATGGAGAGACGTATAATTAGGCCACTAAACCAGTCATAGCCAACCGAGTTAGCCGTAGCTACCTGTACGTAACCAGCAACACCATGATATTTGTACATGGACTTTTTACAGTGAGAGCATTGTGTAGCCACGCCAGCTTGCCAGTAACTTGTTATCCTAGAATGGATAGACGTATAACTAGGCCACTAAACCAGTCATAGCAAATCGAGTTAGCCGTAGCTACATGTACGTAACCAGCAACACCATGATATTTTTAGATGAACTGTTTACAGGGAGAGCATTATGTAGCCATGCCAGCTTGCCAGTAACTTGTTATCCTAGAATGGAGAGACGTATAATTAGGCCACTAAACCAGTCATAGCCAACCGAGTTAGCCGTAGCTACCTGTACGTAACCAGCAACACCATGATATTTGTACATGGACTGTTTACAGTGAGCGCATTGTGTACCCACGCCAGCTTGCCAGTAACTTGTTATCCTAGAATCGAGAGACGTATAACTAGGCCACTAAACCAGTCATAGCAAACCAAGTTAGCCGTAGCAACCTGTACGTAACCAGCAACACCATGATATTTGTACATGCACTGTTTACAGGGAGAGCATTATGTAGCCATGCCAGCTTGCCAGTAACTTGTTATTCTAGAATGGAGAGACGTATAACTAGGCCACTAAACCAGTCATAGCAAACCGTGTTAGCCGTAGCAACCTGTACGTAACCAGCAACACCATAATATTTGTAAAATGGACTGTTTACAGTGAGAGCATTGTGTACCCACGCCAGCTTGCCAGTAACTTGTTATCCTAGAATTGAGAGACGTATAATTAGGCCACTAAACCAGTCATAGCCAACCGAGTTAGCCGTAGCTACCTGTACGTTACCAGCAACACCATGATATTTGTACATGGACTGTTTACAGTAAGAGCATTGTGTACCCACGTCAGCTTGCCAGTAACTTGTTAATCTAGAATGGAGAGACGTATAACTAGGCCACTAAACCAGTCATAGCCAACCGAGTTAGCCGTAGCTTCCTGTATGTAACCTGCAACACCATGATATTTGTACATGAACTGTTTACAGGGAGAGCATTATGTAGCCATGCCAGCTTGCCAGTAACTTGTTATCCTAGAATGGAGAGACGTATAATTAGGCCACTAAACCAGTCATAGCCAACCGAGTTAGCCGTAGCTACCTGTACGTAACCAGCAACACCATGATATTTGTACATGGACTGTTTACAGTGAGAGCATTGTGTACCCACGCCAGCTTGCCAGTAACTTATCCTATAATGGAGAGACGTATAACTAGGCCACTAAACCAGTCATAGCAAAACGAGTTAGCCGTAGCAACCTGTACGTAACCAGCAACACCATGTTATTTGTACATGAACTGTTTACAGTGAGAGCATTGTGTAACCACACCAGCTTGACAGTAACCTGTTATCCTAGAATGGAGAGACGTATAACTAGGCCACTAAACCAGTCATAGCAAACCGAGTTAGCCGTAGCTACATGTACGTAACCAGCAACACCATGATATTTTTAGATGAACTGTTTACAGTGAGAGCATTGTGAACCCACGCCAGCTTGCCAGTAACTTGTTAATCTAGAATGGAGAGACGTATAATTAATCCACTAAACCAGTCATAGCCAACCGAGTTAGCCGTAGCTACCTGTACGTAACCAGCAACACCATGATATTTGTACATGGACTTTTTACAGTGAGAGCATTGTGTACCCACGCCAGCTTGCCAGTAACTTGTTATCCTAGAATGGAGAGACGTATAATTAGGCCACTAAACCAGTCATAGCCAACCGAGTTAGCCGTAGCTACCAGTACGTAACCAGCAACACCATGATATTTGTACATGGACTGTTTACAGTGAGAGCATTGTGTAGCCATGCCAGCTTGCCAGTAACTTGTTATCCTAGAATGGATAGACGTATAACTAGGCCACTAAACCAGTCATAGCAAACCGAGTTAGCCGTAGCCTCATGTACGTAACCAGCAACACCATGATATTTTCAGATGAACTGTTTACAGTGAGAGCATTGTGTGCCCACGCCAGCTTGCCAGTAACTTGTTAATCTAGAATGGAGAGACGTATAATTAGGCCACTAAACCAGTCATAGCAAACCGATTTAGCCGTAGCTACATGTACGTAACCAGCAACACCATGATATTTGTATACGGACTTTTTACAGTGAGAGCATTGTGTAGCCACGCCAGCTTGCCAGTAACTTGTCATCCTAGAATGGAGAGACGTATAACTAGGCCACTAAACCAGTCATAGCAAACCAAGTTAGCCGTAGCTACATGTACGTAACCAGCTACACCATGATATTTGTACATGGACTGTTTACAGTGAGAGCATTGTATACCCACGCCAGCTTGCCAGTACCTTGTTACCCTAGAATGGAGAGACGTATAACTAGGCCACTAAACCAGTCATAGCAAACCGAGTTAGCCGTAGCTACCTGTACGTAACCAGCAACACCATGGTATTTGTACATGGACTGTTTACAGTGAGAGCATTGTGTAGCCACGCCAGCTTGCCAGTAACTTGGTATCCTAGAACGGACAGACGTATAACTAGGCCACTAAACCAGTCATAGCAAACCGAGTTAGCCGTAGCTACATGTACGTAACCAGCAACACCATGATATTTGTACATGAACTGTTTACAGTGAGAGCATTGTGTAGCCACACCAGCTTGCCAGTAACTTGTTATCCTAGAATGGAGAGACGTATAACTAGGCCACTAACCAGTCATAGCAAACCGAGTTAGCCGTAGCTACATGTACGTAACCAGCAACACCATGATATTTGTACATGAACCGTTTACAGTGAGAGCATTGTGTACCCACGCCAGGTTGCCAATAACTTGTTAATCTATAATGGAGAGACGAATAATTAGGCCACTAAACCAGTCATAGCCAACGGAGTTAGCCGTAGCTACCTGTACGTAACCAGCAACACCATGATATTTGTACATGGACTGTTTACAGTGAGAACATTGTGTACCCACGCCAGCTTGCCAGTAACTTGTTATCCTAGAATGGAGAGACGTATAACTAGGCCACTAAACCAGTAATAGCCAACAGAGTTAGCCGTAGCTACCTGTACGTAACCAGCAACACCATGATAATTGTACATGGACGGTTTACAGTGAGAGCATTGTGTACCCACGCCAGCTTTCCAGTAACTTGTTAACCTAGAATGGAGAGACGTATAACTAGGCCACTAAACCAGTCATAGCAAACCGAGTTAGCCGTAGCTACATGTACGTAATCAGCAACACCATGATATTTGTACATGAACTGTTTACAGTGAGAGCATTGTGTAGCCACACCAGCTTGCCAGTAACCTGTTATCCTAGAATGGAGAGACGTATAACTAGGCCACTAAACCAGTCATAGCAAACCGAGTTAGCCGTAGCTACATGTACGTAACCAGGAACACCATGATATTTTTAGATGAACTGTTTACAGTGAGAGCATTGTGTACCCACGCCAGCTTGCCAGTAACTTGTTAATCTAGAATGGAGAGACGTATAATTAGGCCACTAAACCAGTCATAGCCAAACGAGTTAGCCGTAGCTAACTGTACGTTACCAGCAACACCATGATATTTGTACATGGACTGTTTACAGTGAGAGCATTGTGTACCCACGCCAGCTTGCCAGTAACTTGTTAATCTAGAATGGAGAGACGTATAACTAGGCCACTAAACCAGTCATAGCCAACCGAGTTACCCGTAGCTACCTGTACGTAACCAGGAACACCATGATATTTGTACATGAACTGTTTACAGATAGAGCATTATGTAGCCATGCCAGCTTGCCAGTAACTTGTTATCCTAGAATGGAGAGACGTATAATTAGGCCACTAAACCAGTCATAGCCAACCGAGTTAGCCGTAGCTACCTGTACGTAACCAGCAACACCATGATATTTGTACATGGACTGTTTACAGTGAGCGCATTGTGTACCCACGCCAGCTTGTCAGTAACTTGTTATCCTAGAATGGAGAGACGTATAACTAGGCCACTAAACCAGTCATAGCAAACCGAGTTAGCCGTAGCAACCTGTACGTAACCAGCAACACCATGATATTTGTACATGCACTCTTTACAGGGAGAGCATTATGTAGCCATGCCAGCTTGCCAGTAACTTGTTATTCTAGAATGGAGAGACGTATAACTAGGCCACTAAACAGTAATAGCAAACCGAGTTAGCCGTAGCAACCTGTACGTAACCAGCAACACCATAATATTTGTAAAATGGACTGTTTACAGTGAGAGCATTGTGTACCCACGCCAGCTTGCCAGTAACTTGTTATCCTAGAATGGAGAGACGTATAATTAGGCCACTAAACCAGTCATAGCCAACCGAGTTAGCCGTAGCTACCTGTACGTAACCAGCAACACCATGATATTTGTACATGGACTTTTTACAGTGAGAGCATTGTGTAGCCACGCCAGCTTGCCAGTAACTTGTTATCCTAGAATGGATAGACGTATAACTAGGCCACTAAACCAGTCATAGCAAACCGAGTTAGCCGTAGCTACATGTACGTAACCAGCAACACCATGATATTTTTAGATGAACTGTTTCCAGGGAGAGCATTATGTAGCCATGCCAGCTTGCCAGTAACTTGTTATCCTAGAATGGAGAGACGTATAATTAGGCCACTAAACCAGTCATAGCCAACCGAGTTAGCCGTAGCTACCTGTACGTAACCAGCAACACCATGATATTTGTACATGGACTGTTTACAGTGAACGCATTGTGTACCCACGCCAGCTTGCCAGTAACCTGTTATCCTAGAATGGAGAGACGTATAACTTGGCCACTAAACCAGTCATAGCAAACCGAGTTAGCCGTAGCAACCTGTACGTAACCAGCAACACCATGATATTTGTACATGCACTGTTTACAGGGAGAGCATTATGTAGCCATGCCAGCTTGCCAGTAACTTGTTATTCTAGAATGGAGAGACGTATAACTAGGCCACTAAACCAGTCATAGCAAACCGAGTTAGCCGTAGCAACCTGTACGTAACCACCAACACCATAATATTTGTAAAATGGACTGTTTACAGTGAGAGCATTGTGTACCCACGCCAGCTTGCCAGTAACTTGTTATCCTAGAATGGAGAGACGTATAATTAGGCCACTAAACCAGTCATAGCCAACCAAGTTAGCCGTAGCTACCTGTACGTAACCAGCAACACCATGATATTTGTACATGGACTTTTTACAGTGAGAGCATTGTGTAGCCACGCCAGCTTGCCAGTAACTTGTTATCCTAGAATGGATAGACGTATAACTAGGCCACTAAACCAGTCATAGCAAACCGACTTAGCCGTAGCTACATGTACGTAACCAGCAACACCATGATATTTTTAGATGAACTGTTTACAGTGAGAGCATTGTGTACCCACGCCAGCTTGCCAGTAACTTGTTAATCTAGAATGGAGAGACGTATAATTAGGCCACTAAACCAGTCATAGCCAACCGAGTTAGCCGTAGCTACCTGTACGTTACCAGCAACACCATGATATTTGTACATGGACTGTTTACAGTAAGAGCATTGTGTACCCACGCCAGCTTGCCAGTAACTTGTTAATCTAGAATGGAGAGACGTATAACTAGGCCACTAAACCAGTCATAGCCAACCGAGTTAGCCGTAGCTTCCTGTATGTAACCAGCAACACCATGATATTTGTACATGAACTGTTTACAGGGAGAGCATTATGTAGCCATGCCAGCTTGCCAGTAACTTGTTATCCTAGAATGGAGAGACGTATAATTAGGCCACTAAACCAGTCATAGCCAACCGAGTTAGCCGTAGCTACCTGTACGTAACCAGCAACACAATGATATTTGTACATGGACTGTTTACAGTGAGCGCATTGTGTACCCACGCCAGCTTGCCAGTAACTTGTTATCCTAGAATGGAGAGACGTATAATTAGGCCACTAAACCAGTCATAGCCAACCGAGTTAGCCGTAGCTACCTGTACGTAACCAGCAACACCATGATATTTGTACATGGACTGTTTACAGTGAGAGCATTGTGTACCCACGCCAGCTTGCCAGTAACTTATCCTAGAATGGAGAGACGTATAACTAGGCCACTAAACCAGTCATAGCAAACCGAGTTAGCCGTAGCAATCTGTACGTAACCAGCAACACCATGATATTTGTACATGAACTGTTTACAGGGAGAGCATTATGTAGCCATGCCAGCTTGCCAGTAACTTGTTATTCTAGAATGGAGAGACCTATAACTAGGCCACTAAACCAGTCATAGCAAACCGAGTTAGCCGTAGCAACTTGTACGTAACCTGCAACACCATGATATTTGTAAAATGGACTGTTTACAGTGAGAGCATTGTGTACCCACGCCAGCTTGCCAGTAACTTGTTATCCTAGAATGGAGAGACGTATAACTAGGCCACTAAACCAGTCATAGCCAATCGAGTTAGCCGTAGCTACTTGTATGTAACCAGCAACATTTGGCAAGCAAGACAATCGAAGCTACTACACTACAACAGACTACTACACCATTAATGGCCGTAGGGAAGCAAATCCAACCCCACAAGAAATAAAGTACAACAATATTGCATAGGACATACATTCTTATCCCCTGCAATCCTTATTTAAAATGTTTTAAAGAGTACTTTAAGCATGAGTTCTTCCAACAAAGCTTGCATATAAAACAAACAAGAGAACGACAGCTACAAACTCTTGATGAAACGCTCGCCAATATAGATTACTATTAGTAAGTACAACTGAAATCAAGAGTATATTTAAAATTTATGAATCATATGGAAAACTAAATTATATTTGTTAATTTCAAATTTAAGTGTATGTCCCAACTTAACCTGATTTACAGAGGCAAACAATTTGATGTAAATAAATCGATTGTAAAATAAAGTGTTATTATAAAACTGTCAGAGTATCTACTTTTATTTTATGGATATTAGAATAAATTGGGGGATTTTACCAGCTAAAGTTAAATTAAATTTTTAATGTAAAATTTTCCTTTGAAGCATGTAACACATTTTATCCTCTATAGTTTTTTTTATATCATGTTTCATTATACCCAAGATATAACAAATTGTTTGAGAATAGAATAACCCTTAGCTAGACCTAAAGCAGAAGCCTTTGTGGTCGGAAATGGAATTATAAAGTCGTTTCAGGAAACTGAAACAAGGTGAAAAAAAGTAAGCATTATACTTATAGGAAGGTTACACTTCAGCACATTTCTTGGGTTTTTCTTTACCACAGGAACTCAATTTAAATGAAAAAGGCTGTTTAATAATTAAATTTTCCAACACTTCTGTAAAGTTTGTGTGAAGTAAATATTGGTTTTAAACTTAAAGAAACTATTCGAAAATAAGTTTAATTGCAAGTGGATTTAAAGTTAATGAAATTTTAAGAATTCAAATTTTTTAATGATATGTTTCCATGGAAGGGAAATTTTTTTGTTCCAGGGTTTACATTACATGATTTCCCTATATTTCTATAGGCCTACGTAATTCAAGCCTAGATATAATGTAAATGTAAATCAAAAGCGTTTGACTGAAATACTAAGAAACGAATTTTACCTCTTCCATAAAGTAAAAGACTGCATGCTTATTTGCCATACGATTAAGCCATTTGAGAGGAGCGCAAGAGGATCACGGCAGGTTGTGCAGAGAAGAATGGAATGCGACCTTGAGGTGCAACAAATCCAAGTTACTGTGGGGTTACTCGGGAGACTTGTTGGGCAAAGATTACGCCATTTGAGAGGAGCGCAAGAGGATCACGGCAGGTTGTGCAGAGAAGAATGGAATTCGACCTTGAGGTGCAACAAATCCAATTTACTGTGGGGTTACTCGGGAGACTTGTGGGATAAAGAACTGCTATCCTTAAGTAGATCTCAACTCAGAGTTATTGTAGACCTGGTCACAAGGCCATGGGAATCTGAAGGGTTTCCAATACAAAATTGGAAGGTCTAGGTCACCTGTGTACAAGAGCTGCGACGAGGACCAAGAGGAAAGCCATATCCACGTCCTCTGCGAGTGCCTTGCTTTGAGAGCTTCAAGGAGAAAGTGATCTGACTGGTAGGTGAGTACACCAGAGGATATCAGAAGATTTAGCCTCAAGTGGGTACTTGGATTCTGCAAAGAGGATACTTGCATCCACTAAGCTAATCCTATGGTAGGGATGGGAAGAAAGTACATAGGCTATAGCTAAGTGCTCTACACCGATAAGGTCCATCAGAGTTTTTTATTAATAATAATAATAAAATGCATATTTGTCAGCTAAGCCCGACAACGAAAAATACAAAAATTGTAAACTTAACAATAAGAACAATAAGAAAAGATAGACCTATAACTTTAGGAACAACAACAATCAGCAGAAACTGCAGAAGTTTTCTAAAGGTCATAATGAGTACACAAAGAGTAATTAATAAGCTCCCGAATATCGACTCGCAAATATATCAAGTGAGATTCTCTATTAAGTACATTAATGTGTAGGCTAAGTGATGAGTGAATAGAGGAAAACAGTGTTTGCAAAATTAAAAGATATTACCCAAATGTTATAAACGATACTGCTAAGTTACTGTGAGCGCCAAAATAAACAGTACTGAAACAGTTTCGATGAGGGTTGGTGGGTCATCACGGAAAATCTTCTCATTCATCACTCCCCAGGTAGTCGTCATATGATGTAAGATCGGGGGAGTGGGCTGGGTGAGGAAAGTTTGTTCTAAGATGAGGCGGTTGCCACAGGTTTCTCGAAGGAAAACGATGTTGTCTGAGGCAGTGTAGCTGCTTATGTCATCTTGCAGGAACCATCGTGGACTTAAAAGGAAGTTTCATGGTCTCCTGAGCTGTCCTATAAAACGACCAAGAACGACTCTAAATCTGAGAGAAGGCAACTACAGCTGATTCAGTTTCAGTGATATAAATAACTGTGATATAAAATAAACATTTTGACACATACGGTATATATAAAAACAGTATGTATACAAATACTGTTTATTAGAATACTACATCATTTATAACGAATACTGTAAGAATTTGAAAACATATGACTCCACCAACATTAGTCCACTTTAAACTTAATACTTTACCTACTCAAATCAAGTCATATATTGCAATAAAACTTATCGTAAAGTATTAGCGTCACGAACACGAAAGCGCTGCCATTTAGACTCTGATGCCAAAGTATCTCTTGATAGCTTCTTGAACCTTTGCCAAATAGGTTATATCAATTTCAAAGTGTCGCAGGGTAATTTTGGAACGTTCACAGTGTTACAACAAACTTATGTGTACAACTTACCGTACATTTATTCTTATATATTTGCTTGTTTCGTGACGATATTGTGTATTAGACGTAAACATCGTTTTGTTTTTTCAAAAAAATGAATAAAATACTGACAAAGAATTGATCTTTATTTTTCATTTAATCGAAGAGAGATTGTTTTTTCTAAGATAAAACCTTATTAATGTTTGTAGGTAACATGTAATTATTGTGAGCATGTGTGTGTGTGTGGGTATGTGGTGTGTCTGTGTACTTGTGTGTGTGTGTGTGTGTGTGTTTGAGTGTGTTGTGTGTGTGTGTTCGTGATATATATATATATATATATATACAATAATAAAATATTTCAAGTAAGAGTATTGCTTTAATTTATATATTTTTCAAAGCTTTTTCCCAATAAATGTAAAAACAGGCGAACAGAATTAAATTCTCTAATAAAAAACTAAATAATTTTAAAACGAACACTGAATTAGCGATCAATAAATTGAGAGGGCGAACAAGAAAATATGAAATTATAATACATTTGTGGCAAAGAACTTTGAAATATAAATAAGTTAAAACTGTTTTTATATTTGAAATATTTGTATTTATCAACAGTATTACTCGTACAAGAAAACGTATCACCATATTAATATATTACATTGCCTTACTAGGTCTTTGGTGTCAGTGATTATGAGCTCTACAGAGGTAAGTTCTGTTTGTAATTCATCTTTAACAAAAGGTTTAAATTCATATTAAAAAAGTAAGATTAAATTATTCCACAATAATTCTAATATATTTTTAAAAAACTATGTATTAATGTTATTATTACTATTATCACTATTATTGTTATTACTGTTGTTGTTGTTGTTGTTGTTACTATTGTTATTCCTAAATATGCACAAACTATTATTAAAAGTAAAAATAATACTTGTATTACAAAAAAAACGTGTAAACAAGGAGAACTTTTGTGAATATATTATGAAACCAAATATGTTTATAAGAAAATAATGAAATAATTATTGACAGCTATAACATGGATTTAAATCTAGCATTTTCTATACATAAAAATATTATAGAATTAATATCCTTTTATTTAAATATAGAAAAAAAATAAATAAATACTCCTACAAAGAAACTAAATAATTTAAAAATAAACAATAAGGAAAATGGAAGGAATACGGTATCACAAGTTTCACCCCAATTTTGTTAATTTTATAAATACATTTATTAATAATGAAATAAAATTATTGGAAAATAGTAATAAAATCAACATTGAAATATATATAAATAGAATTATTGAAATATTAGAACAAATCTTGCATTTGAAATATTTATATTTTTATTTTGAAATATATATATACAAGTATCAGATTCGTATACGTTAGTCGTACTAACAAAGACAAACGAAAAACTTCAAAAAAACAATATATCTTGTGCATCTTTAGAATTTAGTAAGATTGGGTTTTATAAACTTGAATTACTCCGAGAAAAATATAAATTAAACATTGAAACCATTTGAAAAAACCTATAGAAGTTGTGTTAATTATAAACCTACTTGTCTCCAAACTTTCCTTGGTTTGGTATTTCCCAACTGGGTATAGTATTACTGGTAAATGTTTATTATAAAATCCATGCAACACATTAATAAATAGAAGCAAATTCCCAAACTGTGTGAGTATTATTTGCTTTGGGGTAACGAGCACTTACACAAGTAGAAGGCAAAGCAACTATTTTGTAAAATCAATATAATCGTAACTGGCGATTTACTGACCTAAATAAAGACTGCAATTGCCCCTTTTGTGCATCTATGGAATTTAGTAAGATTGGATTTTACCTATTACACTTTTGATAGTACTTGCGAGCAGACGTTTTGTTAACTAAACGTTGTTAAATGTTAACCTTTAGTTACAACAAAAAGTCTGGTCGCAAGTACTATCAAAGTGTAATAGGTAATTAACAACCAGCTCGTCACTAACAGTAACAAAATTTCAGTATTTATTGCATTTTATAAACTTGAGTTACTTCGAGAAAATTATAAACTCAAATTATATTACACAAAAAGCATGTAAACAAGCAGATATTTTGCGGGTTGAAAATGAAATCCAATAAGTATATAAAAAAAAGAATTTGGTAAATATCATTAATAAACTTAGAAATTGTAAATAATTCCAATAGGCTACATATGTCTAATAGTTTTCTATTTCTGGTCTATAAGTTAGGCTGTAGACATGCTATGGCTTACTTACAGGCAGGTATTTGTTACACTAAAATAAATATGTCGAGCATTAGAGAAAGGGGGATCAATGAAATAATTGAATCACAATATTAACTAATACAGATTGGTTTTATATTTATTAAAAGCTCTTAATAATAAGTGCTCAAGTATTTAAATATTTTAACGTAAATTATTGCCATTCATTATAAAGCCTATGATGAAGTAAAGTTATAAAATATCCCGTGACTTTGTGTGTAATATCTTTATAAAACGTACATCGCATGATGAGAGAATTTATTTATTTCAGCAATACATCACGCAAAACTCCGCTACTTTTAAAACAAAAATGTCTTACGAAAAATTTACAGCCAGGGGTGTGTAGGCCCTATATTAAGTGCTAATGAGGAATTATAGTTGTATAAAGTACGAGGGACCCATCCTTACTTAGGATTACATTATGAACCCTGCATAAGGCATCTACTTATTCCGTACATTGCTCTTGCAAACATGTCGTGCTCCATAAATAATCCGACTATCTTACACTGTGTATCACCCCTAGTTGATAGGTAACTCATAAGGAAACAGTTCATTTAACAGTTCCTTCTTATAGTTCACACTATGGTTATAAAAATCTTGTTCAAATTTTCAATCTTTAATAAATAAAATACTTTTATTCATCCACTCAATTTCAAATACATTTTTTTTTTTTTAGTGGAGACACTTTATGTTAATACAGTTGTCTTAAATATTAATTATTATATTAAATATAATAAATTAATTTTAGTTTTGTATGGGAAAAAACTTTTAACAAAATGGCCAAGATATGCAATATAGTTATTTCATTTGACTTAAAAACAATATATGATTTCATAAAACACTGATTTCATGTTATAGGTCATGTGGTAGAACAGCTGTTTCAACACATAGGTAATGTTACATTATTTGTATTATTTATAATTATAAACAGGTTAATCAGGTTAACAAGAAGAGCTTGAATAAAC
>JBAIZL010000001.1:35169492-35179492 GCA_036971475.1 Prosapia bicincta
CACATTTTTTTATTTTTTACAATTCCTTTCAAAATGCATTCATTGGTGTCATAGTTCTTCAAAATAGAAGAGTATTTTCTCATCTATTACTTTTCCCTTATTTGTATTTACTGACTTTTTTCTTCCTGTTCACTTTTTTCTATGCGTTATAAAGTTACAAAGTTATACTTTACCTCCGCTATTGTAACTAAGAGTTTCACTTCATTCTATGCATTTAATAACCGTACACAGATAGCGGTATTTTCAAATATAGTTATATTTAAAGTCTATTACATTCTTATAATATCTTACTTAAAATATCCCTACAAACTATGTATGGTTTTTATTTGATAAAAACCTAGACAAGTCACTAATGTGTTTATGTTTGTCTATTTTCTCCTATTTGAATGCCTTCTATTAGTTTACATTCTTGTTGTATATTTTTGTATAATCTTGTTCAAATTTTTAGTCGTTAGTAAAATACTTTTTATTCATCCAATCAACTTCAATACATTTTCATAAAACGTTTAGGGGATGACATTTGATATTATACAGTTTATTTCAAATGTTATTTAATAAATTAGATTTAAATAATTAATTTTAAGTAATAATTTCGCTTTCTATTTAGCCACTTAATATTGTGATTCATATCTGTGTATATTAATTGTGTATATTAATAACTGTTCATGGTGGCATATAAACATGATACCGTTTTTATTCCAAAAGCCATTGTGTGATGTAGTCCAAGGCAGCCCAGTGGACGGGCGTGAATGCATGAGATAACATTGTGACCTTAGCGAGGGATCGATTACTGGCTATAGATCGCGCTCCATTCAAACAGTGCTCGCCATTTTTCATTCTATTATTATCTAATACTGACAACATCAGTAAACAGGGAACAATAGCCGAATGTTATGACATACATTCAAACTAAATCTGCAGTCATTTCTTATCTTGATATTTTTAATGTAAATGTTTTCTCTGTTGATTAAAGTAGGAATTTATTTTAAAAACATGTTGTTCATTTTACTTTTACAAAAAATAAATAATTAACTGCATTTTGATGATTCTGACCTCTAAAGGTAGGAAAAATAAAGACACGTCAACGTTGGTTGGTTTATCAGATGAAAATTTTAACGTGCCTTATGGGAGAGGGTCTGCCATAAGCATTTGTTGTAAGCAGAGATGGATGGCAACTTTACCCGAGTCTAAGAATATACTCTACAACACGTTAAACAAGGGTAGTTTCTTATTTTTGTAATGTGACGTCACATAGGTTTAATATTTATATGATAGCTTATGTACCAAAATTTGTAAAAACATATTAAAAAGGAAGAAACAAAACTGGGGTGGTGAGGGTCGTGTATAAGGGGTTGTATTTTATTGTGTTTTCGTGTCATGAGTTAACGACAATACACATTACACAAAACCAGAAGCAGCGTAATATGTGCTATAGTACTTATAAATATTTATTGAAGATTTTGAGTATGTGTAGAGCTTAAATGTGATTAAATGACGCCGCTATAACTTTTACTTGGATGTGTAGTGCTGCTATCTATATTCACAATAACCAACTAACCTTCGTAGTCTTACTGGCTGGTCGTCTTAACACTTAAAAAGAAGAATAAAGCTTTTAGTTATAAAATATCCTTGGTTTTTCATATTTCCCTCGCAAATATTTCTCCAAATAGGTAACGAAAAACAGTATTAAATATGGTCTAACATTTGGGGTTTTACAAAGGGAAAGCAATGTTGGATAGCAGAAACATTTTTGTTATAGACTAGGCTTAGGTCCTAGATTTTTATAGCTAGAATACGAATTTCACCCTTCTTTTATGTAACGAGTATCCATTGGTTACGAGACGGACATAGAGAACCTGTTCCTAGGATTTGTTGGCAGAGCGGGAACCTGTTCCTAGGATTTGTTGGCAGAGCGGGAACCTGTTCGTGGGATTTGTTGGCAGGGCGGGAACCTGTTCCTAGGATTTGTTGGCAGAGCGGGAATCTGTTCCTAGGGTTTGTTTGCAGAGCGGGTACCTGTTCCTAGGACTTGTTGGCAGAGCGGGAACCTGTTCCTGGAATTTGTTGGCAGAGCGGAAACCTGTTCCTAGGATTTGTTGGCAGAGTGGGAACCTGTTCCTAGGATTTGTTGGCACAGCAGGAACCTGTTCCTAGGATTTGTTGGCAGAGCGGGAACCTGTTCCTAGGATTTGTTGGCAGAGCGGGAACCTGTTCGTGGGATTTGTTGGCAGAGCGGGAACCTGTTCCTAGGATTTGTTGGCAGAGCGGGAATCTGTTCCTAGGGTTTGTTTGCAGAGCGGGTACCTATTCCTAGGACTTGTTGGCAGAGCGGGAACCTGTTCGTGGGATTTGTTGGCAGAGCGGGAACCTGTTCCTAGGATTTGTTGGCAGAGCGGGAATCTGTTCCTAGGGTTTGTTTGCAGAGCGGGTACCTGTTCCTAGGACTTGTTGGCAGAGCGGGAACCTGTTCGTGGGATTTGTTGGCAGAGCGGGAACCTGTTCCTAGGATTTGTTGGCAGAGCGGGAATCTGTTCCTAGGGTTTGTTTGCAGAGCGGGTACCTGTTCCTAGGACTTGTTGGCAGAGCGGGAACCTGTTCCTGGAATTTGTTGGCAGAGCGGAAACTTGTTCCTAGGATTTGTTGGCAGAGTGGGAACCTGTTCCTAGGATTTGTTGGCACAGCAGGAACCTGTTCCTAGGATTTGTTGGCAGAGCGGGAACCTGTTCCTAGGATTTGTTGGCAGAGCGGGAACCTGTTCCTAGGATTTGTTGGCAGAGCGGACACCTGTTCCGAGACTTTGTTGGCACAACGGGAACCTGTTCCTAGGGTTTGTTGGCAGAGTGGGAACATGTTCCTATATTGTCTGACTCTTTCCTCAAGGACCAGTGGAAGTTACTTGGAACTCCCTTAGGACCACCAAACCACAACGCTCACAACACAATTCACTGGTTTCATCTTTAGACTTGTAAATATAAGTTTTGAATATACAAAGCCTTAAAAAACAAATATTTTTTTTATCATTTGACATGCACAATAAGAGTAACATTATTGTATATGTATTTGAGCGCATTGTTATACCAGACCTTACACTAGTTTCCTTTGTTGACGCGTTTCAGAATGACTCCATTTTCATTACCTAAATAGTACACTTTACCTTCACTAGTATTTTAAGGGTACTATTTAGGTTTTGAAAATGGCGTAATTCCGAAAGGAAAATTTTGTAATGTAAGAAAAGACAGAAATATGTAGGCCTACTCGAATATAGACAAATATTCCTAACAGACGTGAAGATGAGTATATTAGGAATTTCAGAATTGTTGTTTATTAAAATACCGCTAGGATTGATATAATTACATTTAGTATAGTATTTATCTGCAATAGCTGGATTCCTTAAAAATTATTTTATATTAAGTCCTAACTTTATGTATTTCAGACTAAAAAGGCTTCGGGGGATGTTGATTCGACAATAGTTAGTTGGCTTCGTGTAGTGGATAGCGATTGGTTCACAGTTTTGGAGGAAGAGAGAGAGACCCTATATTGTTAGCCATAGTATTAGATGGAGGTCAGTGTTAAAACATCAAACCACTAAAGTAAACTGATTTTATCGTATAAGGCTAAAAGCATAAGCACATATATTCGCATATGGGGAAAACAACAAAAGTGCCCCGCATCTAGAGATTATGGGAGATCCAAAGCCCGTTTCAGAGTCTAACAGCAAACTTTGGAAACGGTAGAAGCGTTCAATTAATATTAAGCCCTAACTTTATGTATTGCACACTAAAAGCTTCGGGTAATGCTAACAGATTATAAACACTTCGACAATAGTTACATTAGTGTGGTGACTATCGATCGATTCCTCAGTGAATTAATTCCATGCTTACATCACTTAAACATGTCTTGGAACTTGGTTAATCACCTGTAACCTAAGTCAAGTTTTCGATATTGGCAGGCCTGTAAACTCCAACGTCTACAGCAATATGTCTCTTTCAGTTCCCTCTATTACTTCACATTCTCCTTATATATATGAAGAACTAAGTCAAAATACAAATACAAGAAATATAATTGAATTTACAATTCAAAGCTTTTCATTGGCTAACAGTACCAACATCATCAGGAATATTCAAAAGCTTTGAATTGTAAATTCAATTATAATTCTTGTATTTGTATTTTGACTTAGTTCTTTATTAATACACAAGAATACATATTGCGATATATATATATATATATATATATACATATATATATATATCTTGTTCAAACTTTCAATCTATAATAAAAATATGTTTTTCATCCACTCAAGTACTGACACATTTGTTTAAACTTGAAGTGGTGGACACTTGATGTTATTACAGTTTTTTCAAATAATAATTCATCAATCGTCTGTTCTAATTAAAAAAATACGTAACTAAGTGAATACATAAAATGCTTACTTGCTGACGCGTTTCAAAACATTCGTTCCTTTTACGAAACTGTGGCAAGGGGTGGGTTGTTTGAGTGGTGTTTCATATAATAAAAAAGGCTGTTGACTTGAAAGTGTGTGTGATCGTTTAAAACGTTTTCTTTATCTGTTGCGTAGTGTTTGTAGATTTCATATTTTTCTGAGGTTGTTAGTTTCTTACTTTGTTTTAATGCGTGTAGAACATTTAAATTAGTGTGTATGTCAGTGTGTGTGTGTGTGTGTGTGTGTTGGGTGTTTTTAGGTGTTTTGCGTAGCTGGATTTAGGGTTTGTTTGTATTTGAGGAAGGGCGATGTGTTCTTTGAAGCGTGTATTGAATGACCTGCCGGTTTGGCCGATATAATAGTTGGGACAATCGTTTGAAGTTAATTTTTAAATACTTGAAAGTTTGTATTTAACAGTTTCTTTTTGTAAAAGTTGTATGTGCTGTCTTAAGTTAGGTTCCTGTCTTAAGTTGCTATCTTAACTCACTTAGTTAAGTATTTTTTAAATTAGTTTAATCAGTGAACTCAAAATGACGATCAGCAACTTCAATCGTCTATTGATAATTTCTTTTTCCATTTTTCATTCGATCATTCATCATAATTTACCAAAAAGAAGCAATTACGCTCCCAGGATTTGAATGAACCTCAAATTCAAGTGAAAAATTCACGGCAAAGTATATAACGCAATCAACCCTCTATTCCGTTTATTTGTTTTTCAATACCTACTATTAGTTCACAATCTTCCTACATGTCCATGTATTCAATCGTTAATTACATACTTATTATTCACTCACTCAAGTTCAATTACATTGTTTTTATTATACATTTGATGATAATATAGTTGTTTTCAAATATTATGTCTATAATTAAATTCAATTAATTAATTTTAGTTTTATATGAGGGAAAACAAAAGGGGTAAGGTGTGCAATATAATTACTGGCTTAAGTGCAACCCCATTTTCTTAAAATAAGTGATTACATAAGATTTCATAAAACAGCTGATTTTATGTTTTAGATCATGTGATAGAACAATTGCTTTAACCCATAGGTTATGTTACTTTATTTATATTAATTGTAATTATTTAATAAAAAGTAACTAATTTTTTTAAAAAATCTTTAACTAACCTAAATAGGTATTTACCTTAAAAATTGTTGTTTATATAACTTGTTAAATATCAGTTCATTAATTATATTTAGTTAATAAACTTTGCTTTCAAATTTTCCATCCAGAATTGTAATTCTACCATAACATACACATATATACTTTTATGTCTGTCATTGCGTTTTGCCTAGATTAAACCGTAAATATTTTTTTCAAAGTATATGTTCACAATACATATAATACGACAGAGAAGCTGAATATTCAAAAACCTTTTGTTGGAAATCGTTTTGAACTAAACGTTTTTATATAAATTTCCATCGCTAAGAGACAAATATATGCAATTTTCCATTTGTTGCATGAATGAGTTGATAACACACACATTGTGAATTCACTTTGCGCGATGGAGTCGGCAATGGCTCAGTTAATCAACTCTAGTGCTCCTCTATTAAAACTGAAGTCAAACTCATTACTCTAATACTGCTTGTTAAGTAGTTTATTCATGGAGGGGGAGGTTTTATGGGGATAAAGTTTCACAAAGTTATCTTATGAAACCGACTAAGCCGACTTTAAAACCTTGCATTGAAGTCTTTAGAGAACGCGGATAGGTGACATTTCCACCAGAGTGTTTCTGTGACATGCGCTGTTAGCTACAGTTTGGAACTAAATGGAAGACAAAATTTCCTCTCCTGGGACAAGTAGAGATTGGTCAATTGCTAACATTTTCATTTACGATTTCGATTCTAGCATTTTTATTGCGATTCTCGATTCGATTACGTTTTATGGTATTTTATTCTCTAATAATAAATTTAGTTAACATGTTGGTCATAGAGCGAAGCCTTTAAAAGTTCCGCTTTAATGTAATAGCCTCCATAAACGTTCGTTCTTGACTTATGGATAGATGTATGGATAGGAACTTCTGAAAGCATGACAAGCTTATCGGATGAAAGTGAAGAACAAAAGCCCGGAAATTCTTCCGACCGCGTTTGGTGTTGCGTCATAAATAATAATATGTTCACCATCTCAAATCAGCATTACTTCAATCAATACATTCAAAGTAATTAATACTTAAATAATAAATAGTCGATAATTAATTAATTATAATTGAAATAAATTACACCGCACATTTTTTATAACAGTTATAGAATTAAGAGTCGGAATCGAATCTTTAATCAATGGAGAATCTAGAATCGGAATAGGTCCATCATTCATTACAAGTATAGGCTTTTAGCACAAACCCACACGCAAGCGCGCACCCTCTTTGAATGATTAGAACAGACATTCCTACCCAATTGACTAGTTGACTATAATATTTGCAAATAAATGCTCTAACGACAATAGGAGAGAGTAATGTTTATGCAGAAATAGCCTCTGTAGCCTACAAAACAGACAAACTTAAGCTTCTTTCTTCAGACTGCCGAGCACAGCTTCGGGTTAAAAGTAATGGACGAGAACGGGAGCAATGTAGCGTAAAACAACCCCTTCGCACCCTTGCATTAATAATTACACTACAAGTAACACAGTTTCTCAAGCTTTTATGTAATTATTTGTAAATACACTAATTCTGTGAATTTATTTTACTTTCTCACTGGATTCAAATACGTTATTTATGATCAGAATATTCTACTTTTAATGACTTTTTCAATCACAATCTATTTATTTTAAGGTAACTATACTCTAATTACTCTCGTACCATTTTATACACTCAGCGTCCGTCGGGTGAAGTATGACTCAGCGTCCGTCTGGTAAAGTATGACTCAACGTCCGTCGGATAAAGTATGACTCGCTATCCGTCAGGTAAAGTATGACTCAGCCACCGTCGTGAAAGTGTGACTCTGCTTCCATCGGTAAAGTATGACTAAACGTCCGTCGGATAAAGTATGACTCAGCGTCCGTAGGGTAAGTTATGACTCAGCGTACGTCGGCTAAAGTATGACTCAGATCCGTCGGGTAAAGTATGACTCAGCGTCCGTAGGGTCAAGTATGACTCAGCGTCCGTAGGGTAAAGTATGACTCAACGTCCGTCGGATAAAATATGACTCGTTATCCGTCAGGTAAAGTATGACTCAGCCACCGTCGTGTAAAGTGTGACTCTGCTTCCATCGGTAAAGTATGACTAAACGTCCGTCGGATAAAGTATGACTCAGCGTCCGTAGGGTAAGTTATGACTCAGCGTACGTCGGCTAAAGTATGACTCAGATCCGTCGGGTAAAGTATGACTCAGCGTCCGTAGGGTCAAGTATGACTCAGCGTCCGTAGGGTCAAGTATGACTCAGCGTCCGTAGGGTAAAGTATGACTCAGCGTCCGTAGGGTAAAGTACGACTCAGCGTCTGTCGGGTAAAGTATGGCCCATTATTCGTCAGGTAAAGTATGACTCATAGTCTGTCGAGTAATGTATGACTCATATTCCATCAGGTAAAGTATGACTCAGAGTTTGTCGGGTAAATTATGACATTATCCGTCAAGTAAAGTATGACTCAGAGTTCGTCAGTAAAGTATGACTCAATATATATCAGATAAAGTATGTCTCAGGGGCTGTCGGGTAGAGTATGACTCATTATCTATCAGGTAAAGTATGACTCAGAGTCTGTCGGGTTAAGTGTGACTCAGTGTCCGTCAGGCAAAATATGCCTCAGCGTCCGTCGGGTAAAGTATGACTCAGTGTCTCTCGGGTAAAGTATGACTCAGTGTCCGTCAGGGGAAGTATGACTCAGAGTCCGTCGGGTAAAGTATGACTCAGAGTCTGTCGGGTAAAGTGTGGCTCAGAGTCCGTCAGGTAAAGTAAGACTCATTATCCGTTAGGTAAAGTATGACACATTACTTGACAAGTAAAGTATGACTTAGAGTCTGTCGGGTAAAGTATGACTCAGAGTCCGTAAGGCAAAGTATGACTCAGAGTCCGCCGGGTAAAGTATGACTCAGTGTCCGTCAGGAGAGAATGACTCAGAGTCTGTCGGGGAAGTATGACTCAGTGTCCGTCAGGGGAATTATAGATGAAGTTGTGACGAAGGTGCACATTCATGAGGTCTTTCAATTGTCTTTTATCAAAACAAAAATTGTGTGCTTCTGTATTATTCATAACAATATTTCACAATATTCACTCATAAAATATTTTATGTGCTCCAGTCACGTATTTTTGAACTTATATTTTCAAATATTTACTAACTACACTCTGAGGTTACTTAAAAATAAAAAAATGAAAGACTATTTGTATTGCCTTTTTATGAATATATCTATAAGAAACTAACCACTGAGTTTTACGTGTTGGGGCGTTTGTGTTAAAATGTGGTTGAATAAATTGTTAGTTGATTTGCCTTCACAGTGCAGCGAAGTATCTCAGACGTCACATCTGATACGGAAATAATATGTTACGCAACCTCGGCTACGTCTACACCCGTATAGGCTCACTGCTACAGCGGCAGAGTAAATATTTCATTCCTTGAACATAGCACATTGAGGTTTTTGAAAAGTATAAATATAATGAAGATAATTCCATGTCAGGCTACTCCCTACATTCTCCAATTTATTCGAAAAGCTCTTGGTGAAAAGTCTTAAACCAGTCAAAGATAAAAATAATCTATTTCCCGGTTACTAATTTGGATTTAGAGAGAAACATTGAACTATAGATCAAGTCCGTAGAATAACGTATACAATAGAACAAGCCGAGAAGGTGTACTCTTACCTACTTTGCAGCTGTGATATTCCAACCGCCCCAGAGTAACTATAGCAATGTTTGCAGATGACACAGCGTTATTAGCAACTGACAAACACATATATACATCTACGGACAAAGTCCAGAGAGCATCAAACAAACTCCAAGAATGGAGTGATAAATAGAATATCAAACTTAATGAAGTGAAGTCAGTCCCCATCAACTTCATATATAAGGTATTGAAAGATCCTCCCTTATTGGAAGTTACCGGAATCATCATCCCTTATGAGAATAAAGCTAAATATCTAGGTATGAACCAAGACGTTAAACTAAGATGGAAACATCACATCAATAAAAAGGCGAGGAATTATAGTCTATATCAAATAAAATAAGCACAATTAGCTCTTGGGTAAAAACTTAAAACCTCTCATTATCTAATAAAATAAAAGTCTATAATCAGATCAAACCTTTCATTAGGAATTAAAACAAAAATCTACAATCAGATATTGAAACCAGTTTAGATATATAGCAGTCAACTTTGGGAATGTCAAAAGAAATCTACTGTAGAATGCTTCAGATGCTCCAAAATAAGATACTGAGAAATATGGTTAATGCCTCTTGGTGTGTAAAAAACAAAGAAACCTAAAACCTATTCACCGAAACCTGAAAATCGAGGGATAACAGAAGAAATCAAGAAGATGGCAAAAAAATATGAAGAGAGACTTTACCTTCATCCAAGTGCAGTAACCTTTTCAACTTCTCGACAACCATCGCATGGTTAGAAGATTGAAAAGATCCAAACCATTTG
>JBAIZL010000001.1:35184492-35306992 GCA_036971475.1 Prosapia bicincta
TTTAGAAACTTCACTCTAATGTAAACGAGAAAGTATTCAGCGCAATGGAATGGCTTTGGTAAGAGAAGGTAGGTTTCGTGTCTATAGGGATCGTTGGGGACGAATAACATCTGAGATTCCATAAAGTCTGGGTGGGGATGAAATAAACGCGACGGTAGGAATGTATTGTGGCCCCTAAAGCTCAGCAACGCCGGGATCGTCGACGCGCGTTTAGAAACTTCACTCTAATGTAAACGAGAAAGTATTCAGGGCAATGGAATGGCTTTGGTAAGAGAAGGTAGGTTTCGTGTCTATAGGGATCGTTGGGGACGAATAACATCTGAGATTCCATAAAGTCTGGGTGGGGATGAAATAAACGCGACGGTAGGAATGTATTGTGGCCCCTAAAGCTCAGCAACGCCGGGATCGTCGACGCGCGTTTAGAAACTTGACTCTAATGTAAACGAGAAAGTATTCATGGCAATGGAATGGCTTTGGTAAGAGAAGGTAGGTTTCGTGTCTATAGGGATCGTTGGGGACGAATAACATCTGAGATTCCATAAAGTCTGGGTGGGGATGAAATAAACGCGACGGTAGGAATGTATTGTGGCCCCTAAAGCTCAGCAACGCCGGGATCGTCGACGCGCGTTTAGAAACTTCACTCTAATGTAAACGAGAAAGTATTCAGGGCAATGGAATGGCTTTGGTAAGAGAAGGTAGGTTTCGTGTCTATAGGGATCGTTGGGGACGAATAATATCTGAGATTCCATAAAGTCTGGGCGGGGAGCAAATAAACGCGACGGTACGAATGTATTGTGGCCCCTAAAGCTCAGCAACGCCGGGATAGTCGACTCGTGTTTAGAAACTTCATTCTAATGTAAACGAGAAAGTATTCAGGGCAAGGGAATGGCTTTGGTAAGAGAAGGTAGTTTTCGTGTCTATAGGGATCGTTGGGGGCGAATAACATCTGAGATTCCATAAAGTCTGGGTGGGGATGAAATAAACGCGACGGTAGGAATGTATTGTGGCCCCTAAAGCTCAGCAACGCCGGGATCGTCGACGCGCGTTTAGAAACTTCACTCTAATGTAAACGAGAAAGTATTCAGGGCAATGGAATGGCTTTGGTAAGAGAAGGTAGGTTTCGTGTCTATAGGGATCGTTGGGGACGAATAACATCTGAGATTCCATAAAGTCTGGGTGGGGATGAAATAAACGCGACGGTAGGAATGTATTGTGGCCCCTAAAGCTCAGCAACGCCGGGATCGTCGACGCGCGTTTAGAAACTTCACTCTAATGTAAACGAGAAAGTATTCAGGGCAATGGAATGGCTTTGGTAAGAGAAGGTAGGTTTCGTGTCTATAGGGATCGTTGGGGACGAATAACATCTGAGATTCCATAAAGTCTGGGTGGGGATGAAATAAACGCGACGGTAGGAATGTATTGTGGCCCCTAAAGCTCAGCAACGCCGGGATCGTCGACGCGCGTTTAGAAACTTCACTCTAATGTAAACGAGAAAGTATTCATGGCAATGGAATGGCTTTGGTAAGAGAAGGTAGGTTTCGTGTCTATAGGGATCGTTGGGGACGAATAACATCTGAGATTCCATAAAGTCTGGGTGGGGATGAAATAAACGCGACGGTAGGAATGTATTGTGGCCATTAAAGCTCAGCAACGCCGGGATCGTCGACGCGCGTTTAGAAACTTCACTATAATGTAAACGAGAAAGTATTCAGGGCAAGGGAATGGCTTTGGTAAGAGAAGGTAGGTTTCGTGTCTATAGGGATCGTTGGGGACGAATAACATCTGAGATTCCATAAAGTCTGGGTGGGGATGAAATAAACGCGACGGTAGGAATGTATTGTGGCCCCTAAAGCTCAGCAACGCCGGGATCGTCGACGCGCGTTTAGAAACTTCACTCTAATGTAAACGAGAAAGTATTCAGGGCAATGGAATGGCTTTGGTAAGAGAAGGTAGGTTTCGTGTCTATAGGGATCGTTGGGGACGAATAACATCTGAGATTCCATAAAGTCTGGGCGGGGAGCAAATAAACGCGACGGTAAGAATGTATTGTGGCCCCTAAAGCTCAGCAACGCCGGGATAGTCGACGCGCGTTTAGAAACTTCACTCTAATGTAAACGAGAAAGTATTCAGGGCAATGGAATGGCTTTGGTAAGAGAAGGTAGGTTTCGTGTCTATAGGGATCGTTGGGGACGAATAACATCTGAGATTCCATAAAGTCTGGGCGGGGAGCAAATAAACGCGACGGTAAGAATGTATTGTGGCCCCTAAAGCTCAGCAACGCCGGGATAGTCGACGCGCGTTTAGAAACTTCACTCTAATGTAAACGAGAAAGTATTCAGGGCAATGGAATGGCTTTGGTAAGAGAAGGTAGGTTTCGTGTCTATAGGGATCGTTGGGGACGAATAACATCTGAGATTCCATAAAGTCTGGGTGGGGATGAAATAAACGCGACGGTAGGAATGTATTGTGGCCCCTAAAGCTCAGCAACGCCGGGATCGTCGACGCGCGTTTAGAAACTTCACTCTAATGTAAACGAGAAAGTATTCAGGGCAATGGAATGGCTTTGGTAAGAGAAGGTAGGTTTCGTGTCTATAGGGATCGTTGGGGACGAATAACATCTGAGATTCCATAAAGTCTGGGTGGGGATGAAATAAACGCGACGGTAGGAATGTATTGTGGCCCCTAAAGCTCAGCAACGCCGGGATCGTCGACGCGCGTTTAGAAACTTCACTCTAATGTAAACGAGAAAGTATTCAGGGCAATGGAATGGCTTTGGTAAGAGAAGGTAGGTTTCGTGTCTATAGGGATCGTTGGGGACGAATAACATCTGAGATTCCATAAAGTCTAGGTGGGGATGAAATAAACGCGACGGTAAGAATGTATTGTGGCCCCTAAAGCTCAGCAACGCCGGTATCGTCGACGCGCGTTTAGAAACGTCATTCTAATGTAAACGAGAAAGTATTCAGGGCAATGGAATGGCTTTGGTAAGAGAAGGTAGGTTTCGTGTCTATAGGGATCGTTGGGGACGAATAACAACTAAGATTCCATAAAGTCTGGGCGGGGAGCAAATAAACGCGACGGTAAGAATGTATTGTGGCCCCTAAAGCTCAGCAACGCCGGGATAGTCGACTCGTGTTTAGAAACTTCATTCTAATGTAAACGAGAAGGTATTCAGGGCAATGGAATGGCTTTGGTAAGAGAAGGTAGGTTTCGTGTCTATAGGGATCGTTGGGGCCGAATAACATCTGAGATTCCATAAAGTCTGGGTGGGGATGAAATAAACGCGACGGTATGAATGTATTGTGGCCCCTAAAGCTCAGCAACGCCGGGATCGTCGACGCGCGTTTAGAAACTTCACTCTAATGTAAACGAGAAAGTATTCAGGGCAATGGAATGGCTTTGGTAAGAGAAGGTAGGTTTCGTGTCTATAGGGATCGTTGGGGACGAATAACATCTGAGATTCCATAAAGTCTGGGTGGGGATGAAATAAACGCGACGGTAGGAATGTATTGTGGCCCCTAAAGCTCAGCAACGCCGGGATCGTCGACGCGCATTTAGAAACTTCACTCTAATGTAAACGAGAAAGTATTCAGGGCAATGGAATGGCTTTGGTAAGAGAAGGTAGGTTTCGTGTCTATAGGGATCGTTGGGGACGAATAACATCTGAGATTCCATAAAGTCTGGGTGGGGATGAAATAAACGCGACGGTAAGAATGTATTGTGGCCCCTAAAGCTCAGCAACGCCGGTATCGTCGACGCGCGTTTAGAAACGTCATTCTAATGTAAACGAGAAAGTATTAAGGGCAATGGAATGGCTTTGGTAAGAGAAGGTAGGTTTCGTGTCTATAGGGATCGTTGGGGACGAATAACATCTGAGATTCCATAAAGTCTGGGTGGGGATGAAATAAACGCGACGGTAGGAATGTATTGTGGCCCCTAAAGCTCAGCAACGCCGGGATCGTCGACGCGCGTTTAGAAACTTCACTCTAATGTAAACGAGAAAGTATTCAGGGCAATGGAATGGCTTTGGTAAGAGAAGGTAGGTTTCGTGTCTATAGGGATCGTTGGGGACGAATAACATCTGAGATTCCATAAAGTCTGGGCGGGGAGCAAATAAACGCGACGGTAAGAATGTATTGTGGCCCCTAAAGCTCAGCAACGCCGGGATAGTCGACGCGCGTTTAGAAACTTCACTCTAATGTAAACGAGAAAGTATTCAGGGCAATGGAATGGCTTTGGTAAGAGAAGGTAGGTTTCGTGTCTATAGGGATCGTTGGGGACGAATAACATCTGAGATTCCATAAAGTCTGGGCGGGGAGCAAATAAACGCGACGGTAAGAATGTATTGTGGCCCCTAAAGCTCAGCAACGCCGGGATAGTCGACGCGCGTTTAGAAACTTCACTCTAATGTAAACGAGAAAGTATTCAGGGCAATGGAATGGCTTTGGTAAGAGAAGGTAGGTTTCGTGTCTATAGGGATCGTTGGGGACGAATAACATCTGAGATTCCATAAAGTCTGGGTGGGGATGAAATAAACGCGACGGTAGGAATGTATTGTGGCCCCTAAAGCTCAGCAACGCCGGGATCGTCGACGCGCGTTTAGAAACTTCACTCTAATGTAAACGAGAAAGTATTCAGGGCAATGGAATGGCTTTGGTAAGAGAAGGTAGGTTTCGTGTCTATAGGGATCGTTGGGGACGAATAACATCTGAGATTCCATAAAGTCTGGGTGGGGATGAAATAAACGCGACGGTAGGAATGTATTGTGGCCCCTAAAGCTCAGCAACGCCGGGATCGTCGACGCGCGTTTAGAAACTTCACTCTAATGTAAACGAGAAAGTATTCAGGGCAATGGAATGGCTTTGGTAAGAGAAGGTAGGTTTCGTGTCTATAGGGATCGTTGGGGACGAATAACATCTGAGATTCCATAAAGTCTGGGTGGGGATGAAATAAACGCGACGGTAAGAATGTATTGTGGCCCCTAAAGCTCAGCAACGCCGGTATCGTCGACGCGCGTTTAGAAACGTCATTCTAATGTAAACGAGAAAGTATTCAGGGCAATGGAATGGCTTTGGTAAGAGAAGGTAGGTTTCGTGTCTATAGGGATCGTTGGGGACGAATAACATCTAAGATTCCATAAAGTCTGGGCGGGGAGCAAATAAACGCGACGGTAAGAATGTATTGTGGCCCCTAAAGCTCAGCAACGCCGGGATAGTCGACTCGTGTTTAGAAACTTCATTCTAATGTAAACGAGAAGGTATTCAGGGCAATGGAATGGCTTTGGTAAGAGAAGGTAGGTTTCGTGTCTATAGGGATCGTTGGGGCCGAATAACATCTGAGATTCCATAAAGTCTGGGTGGGGATGAAATAAACGCGACGGTATGAATGTATTGTGGCCCCTAAAGCTCAGCAACGCCGGGATCGTCGACGCGCGTTTAGAAACTTCACTCTAATGTAAACGAGAAAGTATTCAGGGCAATGGAATGGCTTTGGTAAGAGAAGGTAGGTTTCGTGTCTATAGGGATCGTTGGGGACGAATAACATCTGAGATTCCATAAAGTCTGGGTGGGGATGAAATAAACGCGACGGTAGGAATGTATTGTGGCCCCTAAAGCTCAGCAACGCCGGGATCGTCGACGCGCATTTAGAAACTTCACTCTAATGTAAACGAGAAAGTATTCAGGGCAATGGAATGGCTTTGGTAAGAGAAGGTAGGTTTCGTGTCTATAGGGATCGTTGGGGACGAATAACATCTGAGATTCCATAAAGTCTGGGTGGGGATGAAATAAACGCGACGGTAAGAATGTATTGTGGCCCCTAAAGCTCAGCAACGCCGGTATCGTCGACGCGCGTTTAGAAACGTCATTCTAATGTAAACGAGAAAGTATTAAGGGCAATGGAATGGCTTTGGTAAGAGAAGGTAGGTTTCGTGTCTATAGGGATCGTTGGGGACGAATAACATCTGAGATTCCATAAAGTCTGGGTGGGGATGAAATAAACGCGACGGTAGGAATGTATTGTGGCCCCTAAAGCTCAGCAACGCCGGGATCGTCGACGCGTGTTTAGAAACTTCATTCTAATGTAAACAAGAAAGTATTCAGGGCAATGGAATGGCTTTGGTAAGAGAAGGTAGGTTTCGTGTCTATAGGGATCGTTGGGGACGACTAACATCTGAGATTCCATAAAGTCTGGGTGGGGATGAAATAAACGCGACGGTAGGAATGTATTGTGGCCCCTAAAGCTCAGCAACGCCGGGATCGTCGACGCGCGTTTAGAAACTTCACTCTAATGTAAACGAGAAAGTATTCAGGGCAATGGAATGGCTTTGGTAAGAGAAGGTAGGTTTCGTGTCTATAGGGATCGTTGGGGACGAATAACATCTGAGATTCCATAAAGTCTGGGCGGGGAGCAAATAAACGCGACGGTAAGAATGTATTTTGGCCCCTAAAGCTCAGCAACGCCGGGATAGTCGACGCGCGTTTAGAAACTTCACTCTAATGTAAACGAGAAAGTATTCAGGGCAATGGAATGGCTTTGGTAAGAGAAGGTAGGTTTCGTGTCTATAGGGATCGTTGGGGACGAATAACATCTGAGATTCCATAAAGTCTGGGCGGGGAGCAAATATACGCGACGGTAAGAATGTATTGTGGCCCCTAAAGCTCAGCAACGCCGGGATCGTCGACGCGCGTTTAGAAACTTCACTCTAATGTAAACGAGAAAGTATTCAGGGCAATGGAATGGCTTTGGTAAGAGAAGGTAGGTTTCGTGTCTATAGGGATCGTTGGGGACGAATAACATCTGAGATTCCATAAAGTCTGGGTGGGGATGAAATAAACGCGACGGTAGGAATGTATTGTGGCCCCTAAAGCTCAGCAACGCCGGGATCGTCGACGCGCGTTTAGAAACTTCACTCTAATGTAAACGAGAAAGTATTCAGGGCAATGGAATGGCTTTGGTAAGAGAAGGTAGGTTTCGTGTCTATAGGGATCGTTGGGGACGAATAACATCTGAGATTCCATAAAGTCTAGGTGGGGATGAAATAAACGCGACGGTAAGAATGTATTGTGGCCCCTAAAGCTCAGCAACGCCGGTATCGTCGACGCGCGTTTAGAAACGTCATTCTAATGTAAACGAGAAAGTATTCAGGGCAATGGAATGGCTTTGGTAAGAGAAGGTAGGTTTCGTGTCTATAGGGATCGTTGGGGACGAATAACATCTAAGATTCCATAAAGTCTGGGCGGGGAGCAAATAAACGCGACGGTAAGAATGTATTGTGGCCCCTAAAGCTCAGCAACGCCGGGATAGTCGACTCGTGTTTAGAAACTTCATTCTAATGTAAACGAGAAGGTATTCAGGGCAATGGAATGGCTTTGGTAAGAGAAGGTAGGTTTCGTGTCTATAGGGATCGTTGGGGCCGAATAACATCTGAGATTCCATAAAGTCTGGGTGGGGATGAAATAAACGCGACGGTAGGAATGTATTGTGGCCCCTAAAGCTCAGCAACGCCGGGATCGTCGACGCGCGTTTAGAAACTTCATTCTAATGTAAACAAGAAAGTATTCAGGGCAATGGAATGGCTTTGGTAAGAGAAGGTAGGTTTCGTGTCTATAGGGATCGTTGGGGACGAATAACATCTGAGATTCCATAAAGTCTGGGTGGGGATGAAATAAACGCGACGGTAGGAATGTATTGTGGCCCCTAAAGCTTAGCAACGCCGGGATCGTCGACGCGCGTTTAGAAACTTCATTCTAATGTAAACGAGAAAGTATTCAGGGCAATGGAATGGCTTTGGTAAGAGAAGGTAGGTTTCGTGTCTATAGGGATCGTTGGGGACGAATAACATCTGAGATTCCATAAAGTCTGGGTGGGGATGAAATAAACGCGACGGTAGGAATGTATTGTGGCCCCTAAAGCTCAGCAACGCCGGGATCGTCGACGCGCGTTTAGAAACTTCACTCTAATGTAAACGAGAAAGTATTCAGGGCAATGGAATGGCTTTGGTAAGAGAAGGTAGGTTTCGTGTCTATAGGGATCGTTGGGGACGAATAACATCTGAGATTCCATAAAGTCTGGGTGGGGATGAAATAAACGCGACGGTAGGAATGTATTGTGGCCCCTAAAGCTCAGCAACGCCGGGATCGTCGACGCGCGTTTAGAAACTTCATTCTAATGTAAACGAGAAAGTATTCAGGGCAATGGAATGGCTTTGGTAAGAGAAGGTAGGTTTCGTGTCTATAGGGATCGTTGGGGACGAATAACATCTGAGATTCCATAAAGTCTGGGTGGGGATGAAATAAACGCGACGGTAGGAATGTAATGTGGCCCCTAAAGCTCAGCAACGCCGGAAATACGAAAACGTATTCAGGGAAATGGAATGGCTTTGGTAAGAGAAGGTAGGTTTCGTGTCAAATAACAGTTGAAAAATTTGTCAAAATGCAACTCATTAAAAACCCGCCACCATACTGCCTCGAAGAAAGTCCTAACAATATTTAACGACCACTTCTCTCTTGCCGAACTATAGGTGGCTGTCACCTCACTCAAATGCAAAAAAGCTGTTGGCCCAGACGGAATATACTCAGATTTCCTTACCAACCTTGGTCAAAATGCAAAGCAGACGCTCCTACAAATAATTAACTTGACTTGGACATCGCATGTTCCGGATCAATGGAGATAAAGTAACATCGTCCCTCTCTTGAAAAAAGGAAAGCCAGCAGGACAAGTTGAAAGCTACCGACCAATCGCCCTTACAAGTATCACGTGTAAACTTGCAGAACGGTTAATCCTACATAGATTAAAAGCCTTTTTGGATAGCCGTCAAATTATCAGCGACGCACAAGCCGGTTTCCGCCCGAATATGAGTACCGTAGACCAAATAATGAAGTTTGTACAGAACGTTAAGGGTTGTTTTAATTCCCGTCAATCCACGCTTGCAGTATTGGTGGATTTCCAAACCGCGTATGACAAAGTATGGAAGAAGATGTTAATTCATAAACTAATAGGTTACGGCGTGTCTGGCAACTTACTGAGGTGGATCAAATCCTTCTTATCCCAAAGACATATCCGGATTCAGTTCAATGGAGTTACCTCAAGGTACCGAATCAAGAGGGACGGGCTGCTACAAGGGGTGCTCAGCTGTGCATTATTCAACGTTATGATCAACGATATCATAGCCACTGTTACTGCAGTGCCAGGCGTAAACGCCCTCCTTTACGCAGACGACCTCCTTCTATGGGCTACAAGCAGTAAAATTGCCGGGCTTGAAGAAACACTCAATACCTCATTGATTAAACTTCATCAGTGGGCGGAAAAAAATGCAATGACCGTAATCACTAACAAAACCGTTTTTCAGCTGTTCAGCCTCTCCACTAAAATAAATACCAGACCTGCTCTTCAATACAATGGCATCTTTTTAAAAGAAGAAACCCTTACTACCTACCTGGGAATACAACTGGACAAAAAACTATCGTGGAAGCAACACGTTGAAGACGCTGCCTGCAATGGTTCTAAAAGATATCGGATTCTGAAGAGACTGACGGCAACCAAGTGGGGTGCAAGTCAACACGTACTAAGCACTGTATACAAATCATACGTCAGACCTGTTATGGAATACAGAAGTGAAATTTTCGGAACAGCATGCAACAACACCTTATCAAAGCTCGACAAAGTCCAAAATGCAGCCTTGCGAACAATAACAGGAGCAGTCAAATCTACACCTATTAACGCTATGGAATTACAAGCTAAAATTGAACCACTGCAATGCCGAAGAGACAAAAACTGCTTGAAATTCTGGGAAATAAACAACGAGCTCACTCCCGCTTTTGGTCTAACTATCGACCTGCTCACCCCAGATTAAAAACGCAGCAAACACCGATTGCGCACACTAGCCCTAGCAGGGAAGTATAACATCAACACAGGAGAACCTCTACTTTCTCAAGTACCTTTTCAAATTCACCCTAAGTTACCTTGCGCTAGCATCAACCTTCTGGACCTGGACTCGACAAATTGAAACTCTCATATTGCTGAACTTAGGAAAGTCTTTTACCAAACTCTCCATAGTCTGTACCCCCAAAACCATTGGCTGCATATATATACAGACAGATCATCGCTACCACAAAACGGCAAAACCGGTGCAGGCTTCCATTGCTCTCTATTTGAGGGCTCCATCGCTGTCGGAACTCTCAGTAGCAACTTTGAGGGCGAAGTCGCAAACGTAAAAGAAGCATACATTAAACTTATTCAGTTAGGAAACAAAAAAATGTAGCCTTCCTGATAGACTCACAACCCACCATAGTTGCTTAATCACAAAACCCACCTACGGATAGCAATCTCACATTAGAAACACGATAGATCCTCAATAAATTAATTATAAACGGCTGGACCATCAAACTACAATGGGTCCCTGGACATGTGGATGTAGCTGGGAACGAAAGGACCGATTTCCTAGCCAAAAAGGGAACTACACTGTTACAACCGAAACTGAAAATGCCACTGTCAGCTGCCAAGGCTCTCACTGATTTGTCAGTAAAACACAAAGTGAAAGCTGTGTACCAAGAGGCTGCCACCGGAAAAACCTGGGAGAAACTATCAAAATCCGGAACGGACTACTATCCTGACCGCTTCATAGCTGTTCCAGCGTTCCGCACCCTCACCAGACATGACCTCCTGCCTGCTCACCTCCACCGTATAGGTATCCTGGACAGCCCCGAGTGCCCTCTATGCTCCTTCAATCTTTTTCATGCAGGCCACCTCCAAGCATGCCCTGCACTGAAATATGTCAGACAACAGGTGGAAGGGCTCAAACCTGAGGAACAACTCTCCGTGATTTACTGGTCAGCGCGTCACCAAGTGGCAGAAATGCCAAGAGTGTGCGTTGTCTAGTAAGTAAGTACATTTCTAAAACAAAATTATTTCCAAATTTTAAAAAATGTTATCTTCTCATTTCAAGATTGAATTGGTAAGTTCACATTTTAGTATAAGTAGTTTTAAGATTTATATGATTCAAAAAATCTGGTCTTCTTGAAAATGATTGGCTTATGGTCAAAACCACTTTGTAAATTTAATATTAATTATTCATTATTTAAACATTTTTGTTATACTAATTAATTTTACTACTTTTAAGATTTAATTATTTTTTCAACATATAGTGAAGTTATTGTTTAAGTTTAATTGGTAATTTGAATTTAATAAATTTAACTGACTAAATTTGACGTTAATTTATATATAATAGAGAAAATGACTTGTCAAGGATTTCCCTGCCGGTCCTCGAATCCTTTAGTCTAGATTCCGTGGTCCCTGGACATCGGAAGTTGTCATCCCTGGTCAGTCGATGGAAGTCTTTATCCATTTCCTGGAGGCTGAGTCTGGAGCCCTTGTCCATGGATGGTCTTAGACTGCGGAAGCGTGATGGTTTGGTTCATCTGGCCTTATGGTGGTTCTAGGCGTGATACGACATTACGGCCGTTAGCACCTCGTATTAAAAATTTTTACAGACTGCCTTACAGGTCCCTAAGTTCCTGTATTTATTGCGGCTATGTAACCCTTCCCCCCTGCTCTAAGATCGTCGCTATCTCCGTGCTTCTTTTCTTGTACGGGCGGGTTGGATAACGTATCAGTTTTAACCTGCATAAATTCGTTATCGTTTTTAGAACACTGAAAAATGTCTATTATTTTAAATTCTGTTTTCATTATTGTTTATTATGAATTTTTCTGGTCATTTCAAAATGTCGATGATAGTTCTACGTGGCCTAGTTTGGCACTTAGAAATTTTTCACTTCACTCTCGTTTGTCAAATTTAGTTAGTTATTACAGTTTCATGCTATTATAGTTTTTAATTTGTCTTAATAATACTTATTCAAAATTTTACTGACTTCTTGACTCTATACAAAGTTTCCTTACACCATAAATTAAAACCTTATTATTTAAATATTAAAATTGTTATTTAAAAAATAGGACATTATTAATTTCCCAATTTGGACGGCCTTCCAGACCGTTACAATACACACATACACAGACACACACACACACAAACACACACACGCACATGTACATACACACATACACATACATACACACACACACACGCACATGTACATACACACACACACAGAAACACACACACAGACACACACACACACACAAACACACACACAGAAAACACACACACACACACACACACACACACATACACACACACACACACACACACACACACAGTTCTGGGGTTGTAATAGTGTTGATCATAACATATCAACTCTTACCATGAAAAAAGCTTTAGCTGCCACTCTTGTCTTAGGGTCAGAGTGATGCGATAACGTAGAATTATTCAGTAAATCTGGTGTGTGTCAGTCAGTCTACTTGACTGTCAGATTTGTATCGGTGTACATTGTAAAGTGAGAAATTTTTCAATAAAAATTCTTACTTGGAAAAATAATATTTCCTAATGTAATTCCACAATTACCAGGAACTTTAGTTTGGTACAGTTTTATGACGTAGCTAATCAGGCTTGGGTGAACAAGGAAATCATAAGTTTCTATAGAATATATGGTACAGTAATTTCAAATAGAAATATAATGCAAGACGAGTATATTAGTGAGCCGTATTTCCCTTTCTCTCTCTCTCTCTCTCGCTCTGTTTCTCTCTCTATTTCTTTCTTAAGCTATAGTGTATTTTATACCCCTTATTCCGTCCATTGTATTTCACCAGAGCAGCCTTATTAGGGTAATCCCTCTAAGATATTCGAAGTATTGGTAATTTTTCTCGTTAAATAATTATTGACTTATAATAAGTAATTATATTATTATTTCTACTTTGTAGAAAATGACAACAATTTTGTATTTAATTGTGTCCCCTCACAACATATTTATTAAAATGTTTCAAACTATTGTTCACTCATTAACTGCTAAGCCTATTCAGTGATGAGTCAAAATTTATGTTTTCGTATACATTCATTTGTTTTTGTGTGTTTCCGTATACTTTGTATTCTTTATTTATATCACATCTATTAGTAAACATTTATACTAATTTTAAATGTATGGAGTATTACTCTTTTATAGGTGATGTTGGGTCAAATATAGATCCATATAGGTGATGGCTGTGTAATTATAACACTGTATAGGTGATTCGGGTCAAATATAGGGATAAACGAATGGTGTTTTAAATATACGGCTATATAGGTGATAGTGGCCAAATGCATTGCAAAGTAGGTGATGGCGTGTTAAATATAGTGGGCTATATATGTGAAGCAGTGTCAAATATAGGTTACAGCGTATCAGATAGGCTATATAGGTGATGTGGTGCAAATATAGGACTATATAGGTGATGGGGTTTCAAATATAGGGTTATTTAGATGATTAGGCAAAAATATGGCTACATAGGTGACGGCGTATCAAAAGTTCTATATAGGTAATGCGGGTTCACATACGGGGCAAAATTGGTGATAGCATATAATATAGCCTATATAAGTGATGGGGGGGGGGGCAAATACAGGACTAAATAGGTGATGGCGTACCAAATAGGTTAAATAGGTGATGGGATGCAAATATAGGACTATATAGGGATGGGAATTCAAATATAGGGCTATATAGGTGACGTAGGGTCAAGTATAAGATATGGAGGCAAAAATCTTAATATA
Organism: Prosapia bicincta; assembly: GCA_036971475.1. Lineage (NCBI taxonomy): Eukaryota > Metazoa > Arthropoda > Insecta > Hemiptera > Cercopidae > Prosapia > Prosapia bicincta. The sequence goes on from JBAIZL010000001.1 coordinate 35,198,123, forward strand.
TAGGTGGTAGTGTTATACGGATGGGGTTCCAAATATAGGGCTGTATAGGTGATGTGTGTCACATTTAGGTGATAGATTAAGTGCTAGCACATATAGTAGGGAGGGTGTTTTGAATAAATCTTACTAAACACTTCTAAACACCAAAACACACAACACATATTGTACACCTAAATATATATGTTGTACACAAAAATACACATAATATGTATATGTAGGCCTATGTGTGTACATTATACACCGACACTCATATCAAGTGATTGCACATTTTACAACGCTACACAATCAACGTATATATTATGTGTTTTCTAATTTAAAAATGGAAAAATTAATTTATTATACTTAAGTATAGTGTTTAATATAAGGCATTGTCTTATCTCTTTCCATTCACACAACTTATGCACTGCCCTTACATTTAAGTTATGTCAGAGTTTCGTCGCTGATTAAATACAAACAACTTTTGGATAGCTTTGCCATGACGTGGTAGCATAAAACTAAGTAAACAAGCTTATTAAGGCTTAGCCAAGTTTGCACCGCCGCTCCGTTTCTATTTGCCCATCTGCGTTCGACAAGGCGAATAATGTGCAAAGTTAAATCCCTTTGCCAGTCGCGTTGATCCGAGTTTCTTTGCAAGAAAGTTACACCCAGCTTGAGTGCATTACAAATTAACAAATTTACCCTGCCCTATCAGTGAGCTTCTGTTTATAAAATTATATCACGTTCATTTTCCTTTTTGCAATCGTTAATCAGAGGCAAGAAGGAAGTCGAGATATAATAACGATTAATCGAAAACTGCATGTGTAAAAGATATAGATCTTGTAGTGTCCGAAGCCTGCTTTGTATCACAATGGTTTCAGAAAAAATGGCGCAACCAGTCAAACTGGATTAGATTACATTGCTTTCCTCCAAGATACTTGGCTGCCGCCTCATCTTCCTTAGAAAAAACTTTCCTTACCCAACTCCCCCTATTTTACACCACCTGACGCTTATTTTTGGGGATGACGAAGGAGGTTATCCGTGATGACACACCAACTACCATCGCCTAGCTACAGGCTAAAATAACCATGTATATAACGAGTATTAAACAACCCCTCTCACCAAAAGATGTAAAACCTTCAAGAACGGCGCGAGTGTTGCCTCAAATTGCACGGAGGTCATATAGAACATGTTTGTACCCGAGACTAACTGATTTAGCTTCTTTTTACTTGCATGTGTTTTTAAAACTACGTAAATAAACCAAATCTGACAATGGTTTCAGTACTGTTTATTTTGGCGCATGCAGTACAAATGGCTGAGTATTTCCTAGAAACAGAGAAAAGCAAGACCCAGAGACGTGTGGTCAAGAGAGCTCTTGTCGTTATAATGAACAAGGGATTAGAAGGCTCTTGAAAAAACGGAAAACATGGATGTATGTGATCTACTCAACATATGCTCAACTACTGAACCTAATTATGTGGTAGTAGTTGTGGAACATGTTCTGAGGGAGCGGGAGGAGTATTCTGGAAGAACTGAGTTCAATGTTTTGGGTATGCAAGCAGGTTGGCATTAAAATCTTCGTACTTCCCATCTGGTGGTTCCCTTGTTTTCTCGTTACAAATCTCAACTGTTGCAAATTCCAAGACTTGAATGACGAGGTTAGAAAAGAAAGTTGAAAGTCATCATACAATACGTCGTAGCTTAGTACAAAATAGCATTAACACAAACATAAGCCAATGCATTACGTTGAAAAGGTTAATGTTGACGTCAGCAGGATAATGTTTTTCGTTTCAACATTTCAGCTGAGAAGATGAAGGGCGAATGTTGTAGAGACGTGTTAAAAAAGAAATCAAATAAAATGACGTTTTACTTGAAAAATAATAATAATTTTATGCAGCAATTGAATATTTAAGGTATATTGTTTATAAAAAACGTTTACAGTAACCGCATATTTTTGTATTGGGTAGTACATGGCAAGTAGTGGAGGATTGTGGTTGGGAAGGTTATATTGTTTATAGAAGAGTTGGAAGTTTTAGTAACATGAAAATGTGGAACGTAGAGCACCACGCATTGTCATGAGAGTAATGGTGAATTAGTGACCAAAACCCAACGAGACATTCATTCCTAACGACTTAGGTAAGTATCGATATATATATATATATATATATATATATATATATATATATATATATATATATATATATATATATAACATTTATATATATATATATAATTGCTTATTATAAAATTTATGTTTAAAATTCTATTTATTCGTTGAAACTTTTACAAAGCTATTAGCTCTAATTTGTTATTATCTAATCTAGTTAAAATGTTGGTGTTGAGTGTAAAAATTCTGTGCTATTTTTCTTGTATTGTAAAAAATGCCTAGATAATTTCTCATTACGAAAGATTAATAGTATTTTATTTATTTAAAGTTTCTGCAAACGTGGCTACAAAAGCTGAAATTGGCAAAACCATGGTCTTTACTCTTTTCATTAGGTTGTATAAACATTTTTTCAGTGCATGGTGATTACAGAACGTGCTACAAAATTAGATAGGACGTGTCCAATGCCCTGTAGATAGTAGATTTATTTCATCACGTAATGCAATGTTACATATAATCTGTAAAAAGTTATATTTTGTATTCTACGAAAATTCCGCTGCGAAACGAAATCAATACCTGGCAATAACGGGCAGGGTGGTATTTTGAAGAATTGTTTGAAGTACAGAACAGAAAGAGAGGAGAAACTTTTGTAGTGCAGGGAGAAATAGCTTTAGCCCCATCCAATGTGTATTGTAATATGTATTAGAATATATAAGCGAATTTAAGGTCCTACCAATTATTTTTTCGGCTGGCTAATACGAAGATCGTATGAAACATGTGATTCCTAATAAAACTCAAGGTTAAAAATATATTTACTGAATGTAATTTTGAAATTTACAAAGGTTTTAATTATACTCGTAAAATATTTTGTCAGTATATGAGTTTATTTTTAAATTTATGTAAGTTTTATAACGAAGAAATTTTTTTAAATATTTTTTCTCAATATTTACTCAATATTTCAATTCTTTAAACCAAACTATCGATACCATTATTTCCTATTGTTATCAATTTACCGGGTGAAAGAGTTACTAAGGTAAAAATGATAGAAAGAAACTGATCTAATTAGAAGCTAAGTGACAACCAGATTAAAAGAACAGATAATAAAACGAATAAATAATTTTTTTCGTACAGAAAAGACCTATCATTTAATGTCCTCTGTTATAATATCCTATAACTTGCCAGTTAAACACAGGGTTAGGATGTATGTAATTGAAATATCATTTCTTTAAATTCTAAATCTAAAATATACTCTCAATCAATGAGAGCATAAAATGTATTTTTAAATTTATTTAAACTTTATGACGGCGGTGTTATTTCTTTAATTATTTTTCGAATTAATAATAAAATATTCGCAAAACAATTTATGATATGAGACTTGTCATTATTTATGAAAGTAAGATACTTATTTCATTATTTTATCTCTTTAAACCAAATTACTTACACCACTGTTCTTTCTTTTCATTTAAAATTGTATTAGTTTTTACAAGCTTACACAAGATACGGTTGGGGAAAATATCACAAATTTAAACATTTTTACTGACGGGAAAATTGAAAGCTCAGCCCTAACACACAATGTTTACAACTGAGGGATAATTTAGTTTATTTGAGCACTAATTTTATCTCTTAGGCGCCATAAAGAATCCCCAAGAAATGGTTGCAAGAAATTAATTACATTGCAATAGAGAAACGCGCCACAAATTACAAACTTCATTAGTTAATGGCGCTGAGACGAGAGCATCAGATCAGTGGCAAGTTTTAAGTAATTACTTTGTGTTTGCACATCGCTTCAAAGCTTCGTTTCTTTCGTGAAGGCTGAAATATTACGTCACGGAGAGAACCATTAGACGTGTAGTTATCTTGGGCACCAAATGCAAAACGTTAATGCTATCTTTGTGTCGTAATGTTGATGGGTTTATCAATCATTATTTACTTTATTGTATTTGGATATATATTTCAGACAAATTTACTGATATTACGTTTTTATCTTTAAAGTAATCAAAACAAGTAAAGAACTTTCCCCGAATATTCCAAAACTCGACGAGTTATTCGCGATGGAAAATCGACACCACTGAACAAATGAAGTTTTCTCCTCGAAATAAGGAAAACGTACAACCACAGAGTAGCTATATTTAATTAATCTACAAAAGCACATCTGTTTGACTACACGAATAAGAGTGAGAATAATGTCGTTAAATGGTTTATCTTTATTCTATCCCCTCTTCTCCCCCCCCCCCCCCGTTACGTCTTTGGACAGAAACCTATAAGGCTTGACAGTAATATAGGATTACGGTTCTGACATATATATAAAACAATCCGATTAGTTCCCTCCCCAGGGATCAAAAACTTTATTAACTTTTCCTCCTGGTAGGTTTTCCTTGAGTAGCCTACCTTGTCAAGAGAACGAACACAAAGTATATTCTTCACTCTGCAGGGTTGAAGGCACAAGAAGTGTAGTCTCGTTTCTACGACCATTACTACAGAGGTTCTTTGGTAACCCGGATTTCCGGTAGTATCGTGAAGATAAGTAATTGTTACGGGATATTGGAGTAGCCCATCTCAGAATATGGCGAGCATTCTGTGCGTAGTTATTCCATTTCTCTATAGTTCTTCCATCTTCAATTGACGCTATCTTTTAAGTTAATGGAATTTACTGTATCGAGCATAGACTTTAACATTTATTAGCTCAGTTATTCTCGTGATGTAATATGTTAATTTGGGCTTAAACTACAAAAATCTAGATCCATTGACTTTCACGTCTAAACAAATTTCCGTTAAGTTCTTTTTAACAAGGGTATAATTGAAGAATGTAACAACTATATACCCTAATACTGTGTTAAAATCAAAGGAAAATGTTTAATTTTTGGGAGGTCTGACTCTTTAGTTTAAACATGACCACAATTTTTTTTTTAAGATTTTAAAACCTTTTTCCCTACTGACACGTATTACATTTAAGTGCGTAGTGATATTATTGTTAATCAGTTCAAGTAAACGCATTTTCTGTCTTGCCTGCGCCATTAAATTTTAAAATAGTATTTTCCTTGAATACCTTTCTCCTGATATAACTGATAACCACAAATTTAAATTCTTGTGTACATTTCCTTTGCAAGGCAATCAACTTCAGAGAAGTTTTTACAAAGAATAAATAAATAAAACCAAGTAATAAAAACAAAATATTTTTTAAAGTTAATTCCTACATAGGACTGTTTTTTTTTTTTAATTTTAGTTAACAGCAGTTCCACCACACAACCTATAATATAAAATCAGCTGTTTTATAAAATCATATGTTATCACTTATTTTAAACCAAATGGGACGAAATAACTATGTTGCATACCTTTCCCATTTTGTGAAACTTTTTTCTCCCGTATAAGGCTAAAATTTATTAATTAAATTTATTTATTGAATTAGTTATTCAAAAACTGTATTAACATCAAGTGTCACCCACTACAAGTTTTAAAAAATGTATTTGAATTTGAGTGGATGAAAAAATAATATTTTATTATATGTAAGATATGTAACGTTAGTGAAAAATAAAAAAAGAAATTGAATAAAACCAACATAATATATTAATGAAATAATAATAGCTACTTTTACAAATTAAATTTTCCATTATTATTTTATTTCTAATTAAGAGATTGCATTTATTTATATTAAAAATGACAATCTAGTTGCTGCAAGTTGTTATTAGTTTCAATGTTTGTAGAAGTGAACAATCAGCGACTGCTTTGAACGACCCGCTCCCTTAACAAGCATTGCAGTTTTTGAAATAATTTGCGGACTTTTTGCCCATCTTTAAAAAAATCCATCGTAGATCACAAAGAGGGAATTATTTTTATACATTATTAAGGTTTTCAATTCACTTAAAATATTTTCCATACGAGCCCTAGTAGATGGGTATAGGTGTGACACGTTTGCCTGGCCACGCCGCTGATAGTTCTGAAAGCGTTCTATCAAAGGGCCGTATCTCACAAAGCCCTGCAGCCTCCTGTTCTGCCTAGCCCAGGGTTTCTGTCGACTACTACCTCTCCTCCTACAGCCTGGTCTCTGCTGGAGTCCCCAGAGAACGGTTCTGGGTCCTCTCCTTTACCTGATTTACACAAACGACATCCCCCTCCAGCCCAACGTTACCCTCTCTCTCTACGCGGACGACGCCATATTTCTTTGCAGCTCGACAAGTCCAGCACTCGCCACCAGGACCATCCAACAGCAGATGGACATCCTGTAGCCGTGGCTCTAGCGTTGGAGAACAGCGGTGAATGCAGTCAAGTCTGAGACTGCTTCACAAGGAAGAAACGACCGCAGACCACAGCAATCACTCTCGACAGGAGGTCCATCGCCTGGAAATCTTCGGTAAAGTACCTTGGCGTCGTCCTCGATAAGAGACTATCCTTCTCCCAACAGGCGTCCTCAGTCCTCAACAAAGCCAGCGGAGTTCGCTTCCGGCTTTCCCCTCTCCTCTGCATCTACAACCCCCTAACTACAAAAACTTCTGCCTAGTCTTAGGAAACTTTACAATTCAATCACCAAAAGCGAGTCCCAAAAGCGCTGAACACATATTGATACATGCAGGCAGTGTTCCCAACAAATTCTGCAAATACACGGGGTTTACCAACCCCCTCCTTTCTACTCACTGACCTATCTTATCGATTTTAGTAAACAGAGAGAATTAAGGAACTTTAAAGATAAGCAAAAGTCGTTCATCCTAAAAGACTTTAAATTGGGCCTATAATTTAATTTCGTTTTGCTTTGGGGTTCAGTATTTCCAATGTGAGTTATTTGAATACAGTCAATATATTTTTCTTGTGTTATATATATTCAAATACTTTAAGATATAAGTACATATCTCTGTGTTTTCCAGAAGAAGTGCTACTATTAGTAGGCCTAATGTATTATACGTATTTAGTAAAGGCTAAACACGCAATCAAGTAGTTATTAGTACACAAAGGTAAAAGTCAAAATAGTAAACTCAAAATCTCATAAAAAATTAGTTCACGGATTCGGGTTTGATCTGGTTCGGAATACCATAAAAAAAAGCCGAATGAAAGAAAAAAAAAATTTTCTAGAACAACCTTACCCAGGGACAAACCATAAAACCACTGGGTTAGGTTCACTTACAAGCGTTGCCAAGAAGTGCCTCATGAAGTATGGAAGACTTCGAGTCTCTTCGGCTTCAGGATGGAGTTTGGAAGAATGCTCTCCGAAAGAATTCACAGATAACTGTGAGAAATCGGGGATTTACAGCATTGAATGTAAGGTATGTGATACATTGTATATTGGCCAAACTCGTAGGAGTATTGAGACAAGAAACAGGGAGCACTTTGCTCATTTTAAGAACAACAAGCCTGAATACTCAGCGATGGTCAAGCATTGCCTGGACAATTAGCATTATTTTACGTCTGCTCATCCTAAGTTGTTAAAGCAAGTCACGAGGCACAATACTATGGATGCTTGGGAGACATAGTTTATTAATAAATTTCAAGATGTCTCAGTTAATAATGAGTCGGGCCCAGTCCAGGGTTCATCCCTTCTGTTTCCAAATTCTGTGTTGTTCCGCTAAGCATGTGATTCATAACTGTTATTTTTATTATTATTTTAAATTAATGTATGGGTTATAATAAGTGTTAAATTAATTGCTACTGCTACCTTGTTAAAAATGTTAAAATATGTATAAGTGTTGATGTTTGTTAATTTGTCTTGACTCTGTTTTTAATTTTGTATAAATTGGTTTTTAGTGAATTGTGTATAACGAGTATTTTTATATAATATATGATTGTTATTTTTTAAATGTATAGGCTGTGTTTAGGATTTGTTTATTTATGATAGTGTGAAATTACGGGGGAGAAGATAAAGAACAAAATATTATTAATAATAGCAATATGTAAACATTTTAAATAATATTAATAAAAATATATCTCCTGAGTAAGTAGCGTTGTACTATGTAATAGATTAATTTTATTGCTTGACTTTATATTTTTATCTTGTTTGCATTAGTTGACTTGTACGATAGGTTGGCAATATTTTAGTAGTAGCCAAGCACTGAGGAAGGCGACTTCGTCGCCGAAACTAGTTTGTTGTGTGTGTGTGTTTATTAAAAACTAAATTTTTGTGAGATTTTTAGTTCACTATTTTAACTTTTACCTTTGTGAATAGTTCCCACTAGCTAAGCTCTAATTAACTAAATTGTTATTAGTAGTTTAAAGACGACCAAAATATAAATCGCTCCCAATCTTCTACGTCATCAGATATCCAATCGATGTTGATATCTGTTTGTCAGGATGTTTTTTCTACAATACCAATGAATTTTACTTATAAAATGTTAAAATAATAAAATTTCGTAGCAAATCAACTTCATCTTTTGTAATAAACAAATAATCTTCCAGCCGTGAGTATTGTATTACAAAATTTACATTGTTGGACGAAAGTTTATATTTTAGTCTGCAACACTCTTAAAAGTAAGGTGTTACATATAAATTCATTTATATATATTAATTTTTATTTAATAATTATATCTTCTCAATATAAAACAAAATGTTTGTTTTATTCGTGCTCATTGTGAAGCTAGCATAGATAGTAGCGCCCCTAGTGGGTAAAAATGTAAAATATCGTACGAGTTGGTAGCTTAAGTAAAAAAATTACATCACCCGATGTGACGTAAGCATGGTCTGATATCGCATGATCTGACGGACCAATCAGAATATTCAAAATAATAACCGAGGGTGGGAAAATTCCGTTGTCGTGTCCTTGCAACAACCCGAGTTCTCCAAAAGTCTTTGAACTAGACGGACGTAATGGCATTTTCGGACGTAACCTAGAAATTTATAAGCATCCAGTATTCCAAATTTTAAGATGTCAAGGCCGGTACCCAATTTTATTAACGCAACCAAAGAAGAAGTCAGAAGCGATTATTTATGTATTTCAAATGAGTAAAAGTTAATATCATTTTTGTTTAAGTGCGCTGATTTGCAAGATCGATGTGTTAAGTGTTTAGTGATTCCAAAAGCCATGGGCAATGTTTAATATGTTTTAAAGTGTTTTATAAGTGCACAACCAGGTACTTTTTAGATAATAATAAAGAAAATGTATTTTAATGTTAACTAAATTGAAGAATTTTTAATTGATAAACGGTTAACTCATGAACGGTAGAAATTGTCCTTTAAATATTCATTTCTAAAAATTTAATTGAAAAACTTAAGTTACTATCTTCTCGATATATATAAATTTAAAAAGTTAATAAGTAATTAAAATGTATGGAATAATTAGCAGTAATTAAAAGATAATTACTAGACACATTGCTGTCTTTTGTTCTACTGTAATTTGTCACTGATTAATAAATTGTATGACTTTGTATTTTAAAAATTTAAATTCTTATTTCACAAGTAAACTAGAACGTTACAAACTTTCAATTTTCATTTCAAGTAACCTAGTTCTATCTTCCGAAGATATCAGAAGATCGTTTACAGAAAGACATTATTATGCCTGGCTGGAAACGGAAAACTAGGAGCCCCTGATAAGTAAGCTTAATTAGTTTGTTAATTAGTAATTAACACACATTTTTAATAAAGCCCTTACCCCAGGAAAAAGGCTCATTTGTTACAAATCTGACTTTAAAAATACATTCATTATTTTCACTATTTGATATAGGAAGGTTGTATATTTGGTAAAACAAAAAAGGTATAGGTTTTACACATCGAGGAGGATTTATGTGTCAGAACCAAACAAGAAAGAACCGGGTCAGGACTTGGTACATTTATAGGCCTACATATCATAACTTTAACACGAATTAATTCACCATAATCTTCGTCGTTTATAAAAAGAAATGTTAGCATCAATTTCGACATCAATAACGTCTACGGTACGTTAAATAGGAAAAATTAGAACAATTTCCGAAATATATTGTAGGTGCAAGCTACTGATACTATCTTTAATTTTCAATTGATTATTAACTTGTATTTATTTTATTAAATAAAATATCATGTATTATCAAAAGTATAATTTTTGAAAGACAAATATGTTCAAATCATATTATTTATTATATTATAAAGGGTTAAATTAAATAAATACTAGTTAATATAGTGTTGGAGTCCCGAACTTATTTATTAATATATGAGCTATACAAAACGTGACAATCATGTCATTATACAGTAATGAAACAAGTAATATAAACAAAACATTTTTAAAATCCTACACATGTTAACAAAGAAATAATTTATTTTAGTTACTTTTTTTAAAATAATTAGTATTCAATTATTATAAATATAGTAACATAAACTATGCGTTCAAACAGCTGTTCTACTACTAAACCTAGACCATAAAATCAGTTGCTTTATGAAATCAAATGTTATCACTTATTGTAATCCACATGTGACGAAATAACTATATTGCATACCTTGCTTCTTTTGTGAAAGGTTTTTCTCCCTTATTAAATAATCCAGTAAATTTAATTGATGAATTGATATTTAAAAAACTGTATTAACATCAAATGCCATCCTCTATAGAATATAAAAAATGTATTTGCACTTGAATGGTTTAATAACAAGTATTTTAATAACGATTGAAAATTTATACAAGATATATATATATATATATATATATATATATATATATATATATATATATATATATATATATATATATATAGGAAAGTGTGAACTAACAGAAAGAATTTAAAAATATGTATATTGTAATTTATTTGTAATAAAGAAGGTTTGTTAAGGTTTTACAATTTGCCTGAGCGCTTCAGAACTTTTCAAGAGATGCAGATTACGCTAAATTAACAAGTGTCAAGTCTCGAGGAAGCCGGGGGGGGGGGGTGATTGGGCTTGACAAGTTAAATCTTAGCAAAGTACACAATAGTATTCAGCAACACAAACAAAAGGTTGGATTTCTCAAAGTAAGTTTTCCATTTAAACTCCTTTTCAGTTTGCATTGCATTTATCTTTCAACTAAAGTACTCCCAATGTACTTGAATGTTACCTCTAATTTAAACCGTATATCTATTAAACCGATATTGCGAATATGAAATAGATACTCCAATGTGGTCTTAACTCCAATGTGGTCTTAAATATTTTCCTATGCAATCCTGACATTATATTTTACAACATCATTGTGTCAAACACTGACAAATATTTAGGCTTTGTTATTTATACTCCAATTATTTAAATATTTAAACCTGGGTAGAAAAATGTCATCAAATATTATTAAGAAAATGTGAAAACATTGACATACTTTTCTAAAGATGATGTAACACTCTTAAAAATAATGTGTTACATATAAATTCATTTATATATTTAATTTCTATTTAATAATTATATCGTCCCAATATAAAAGAAAATTTTTGTTTTCTTGGTGCACATTGTGAATCTAGCGTAGGTAGTAAGCGCTTCTAGCGGGCGAAATTTAAAAATATCGTACGAGTTAGTAACTTAAGGTAATAAGCACATCACGCTAAAGATGAAACTTTCGGACATAACTTAGAAATTTATAAGCTTCCAGTATTCAAAATGTAAGATGTCGAGGCCCGTACCAAATTTTATTAATGCAACAAAAGAAGACGTCAGAAGTGATTATTTATGTATTTCAAATAAGTAAAAGTTTATGTCATTTTTGTTTAAGAGCGCTGATTGCAAGAGCGATGTGTTAAGTGTTTAAAAGCGATGTACAAAGTTCAATGATATATGTTATATATAGTGTTTTACAAGTAATGGGCACATCCAGATACGTTCTAGATAATAATAAAGAAAATGTATTTTAATGTTAACTAAGTTGAATTTTAATTGATAAACGGTTAACACATGAACGGTAGAAAATTGTCCTTTGAATATTCACTTCTAAAATTAAATTGGAAAACTCAAGTTACTACCTTCTCGATATATATATATATATATATATATATATATATATATATATATATATATACAAATTAGAAAAGTTAATAAGTAATTAAAATACGTATGGCATAGTTAGCAGTAATTAAAAGTTAATTACTCGACACATTGGTGTCATTTGTTCTTTTGTAATTTGTCATTGATTAATAAATTGTTTAACTTTGTATTTTAAAACTTTCAATTTTTATTTCACAAGTAACCTAGTTCTACCTTCAAGATATGAAGAGCGTTACAGACAGATAGTAATTTGCCTGAGCTGTAACGTTAGCGTTAGAAGCCCTGGTAAGTAAGAATAATTATGTTAGTAATTAACAATTAATAATAACACATTTCAAATAAAATAAAAACTTACCCGAGGTAAAGAGGGCTAGAACGTTACAATGAAAATCTATCAAATACACCTAACGCTATAAATAAATAATGGTTAAAACTAATAAATAATTGCACACCAACTCACAAAACAGGTTCGAAAAAATCATCGAAGAAAGCCTATATTTGATATCAAATAACAATTTTTATCGGAGGTTTATTAAAAAATAGGACCGATACTTTTAAAAACTGCACACGTCTTTTTAATGTTAAACCTAGAAGATGGTTAACTGTATCTAATGCACAAACACCAAAGCTACACTGCTTATCCAAGAGGGGAAAAGGATGCTACCAATTATACATGGTATAAATTCATAAACATATTTAATAACAAAATGTTTGGTGCCACGCTTACAACAGCTAGGTCCATCTACTTCACCTATGGTAAAAAACATTGACAAAGTAAATAAATACCATTTCCAAATGAATATTTAGTAGCACTTGGTGTCATTTCTCTCTACCCAAGTGTTCCAGTTACAAAAACTGTAGCTAAGGTAAACAAAAATGGTTGGTACAATTCCGTTTGGATAGGAACGAAGTTTTAAAAAACGAGAATGATAATAAAGTATATTATTTTGTGAGTTCGTGTACCGTTATTTACCTGTTGATAACCTCAAGTCACAAGCCAGTAGAGCCTCTCATATACGGCTCTCTCATATCCGGCAATCTCATATCCGGTCCTCTCATATCCGGCCTTCTCATATCCGGCTCTCTCATATCCGGCCCTCTCGTATCCGGTCCCCTCTTATCCGGCCTTCTCATATCCGGCCCTCTCATACCAATAGTTATTTTGTTAACATTGCGGTAGCGAACGTGTTAATCATACACCTACTTCCAATTGGATTACTTGTGATTATGTAGTACAAATGTACATCATTACATAGCCCTTCTCTATCCGGATGTTACATTATCCGAATTGGCTGTAACCACATTGGTCCGGATATGAGAGATTTTACTGTTGCTGTTTACACACTGGCTTTAGTTTACTACCGTTAACTGTTGTACGAGGCTAATGTATAATGTACTTTCAATGGAATAATGTGATCCATACAAATATTCTCGTCCCAGAAATCGTTACCGGCTTATTTCAGTTACCCTTTATCTCTAATAGAAACTCTTATACGCCTGCATGGGATCTGACACAATATAATCGCATGGCTGTATTCAGGGCTTCTGACACACAGGCGCCTTCAGCACAAGACTGTTAACAATGATCCAATGGTTTTGACCCACTGTCATTTTCTACGGCTTACAAATGTCTTTCCCTCAATAAACAATCCAAACATTTTCTCCAGTCAGAATGACTCCTGTAGGCTCTTTATTTCAAGAGAAACTGAATCCTGCTCTCCCGCTATACGTTGATAGTGAAATATAAGCCGACAAACATCTCATTAAAAATATACTCAAGTATATCTTTCAACAGAATAAAACTACCCATTTTAAAATAACGAGTTATCAGACCATTGAGAAAGTACTTATTCTAGAACTGAAGTTATTATTCAACATTCAATCTTTTGATAGATTTCACAGCCAAAATATGTAACACGCTAAGGCAAACAAAATGTGACTATACACACCAATCAAAAGGCTTTTATCTGGATCAGCTTTCCGAAGACAGATAGTTCCTTTCCTTCGCTTAAAGGTAAGGAACTGCAGTAAAATCCTGCACAACCCTTCCTATTCAGTTACCATACTAAACTAAACAAGTATATAAGTAAAGAAATTTCAAGTTAACGCCTACTTAAGTCAATATAGAAAAAATTTATTTTAGTTACTTTTTATAAACAATTATATTTATTATAAATATAGTAACATAATCCTTGCGTTAAAACAGCTGTTCTACCACATAACCTATAACATAAAATCAGCTGTTATTACTTATTTTAAACCAAAATGGGACGAAATAACTATATTGCATACCTTGCCCTTTTGGTGAATCGTTTTCTCCCATGGAAAACTAAAATTATTACATTATTAAAATTAATTAATTAATTATGTTTGACTAAAAACTATATTAACATCAAGTGTAATCCACTACAAGTTTTAAAAAACGTACTTCAACTTGAGTAAAAAAATAAAAAGTATTATTAGAGAGAGAGGAGAGAGGGAGAGAGTAATCTAATGCAAGGAATTGATAAGAGGGGAATTTTACATAAAAAGAAATAACATGTACGGAGCAATCCACTAAAAGTTTTCAAAAATATATTTGAACTTGAATGAGTGAATAAAAAATATTTTTATTAAAAATAAAAATGAAACTAATTTTTTTGATGTAGGAACAGACTTAAATGTGTCTTGTATTGCTCGTCGTTAATTTAATTCAGTAAATTCTGAAAATCATATTGCTACGTAAATACGTCAAAGTTAAAACTTAAGTTAATTTGGCATTGTAATATAGTTTTCTAATAGTAACTAACTAAATTTACAACTTTTCTGGGCCAGCAAAAGTAGGATTGAAATAGCATACACAAAATGCCCTATATTTTATCTTTGAATAAACATATAAAATGCGTTGAGCAGGTAGGATATATGTTTGAGCTTGGAACTTCAGGCGGTATATAAAATTTGTATTGCCCCAAATTGACTTTCGTGGTGTTTGTATTGTGTGCTGACTTACTGTATTCCCCACAATAAATGTTTATTTTTGTATTCTGTGATTCAATAATTTCCGACTTGTGATTTACGTTTGTGGTCGAAATGTAGATTCGACGAACTATATATATATATATATATATATATATATATATATATATATATATATATATATATATATATATATATATATATATATATATAGGCTATATATATATATATAGGCTATATATATATATATATATATATATATATATATATATATATATGATAAACAGTTATTATCTGGAGAACATCCGTTCATTCTGCAGTGCATAAAATCGCAAATCTGACGTTTCTCTAGAATCTCATCTAGATTTGACGAGGTGAACCCAACAACAAACAGTTTACTCGCTCTTCAATAGATGTAGAGTTAGGCTTTTAGCATGTATTAAAGCAAGATTCCTTTCGGCGGGCGTTGTAAGGCTAAAGTAATTGAAGTAGGCTCACCATTATTAACAAATATATTCGACAGTAAACATTTTACTAAATACTTATTTACCAATTTGGTTTTCTTTCCTATAAATTATTTTTTTAGTTCCTGTAAATATCGTTTAAATAAATATCCAATAATTGTGAAAACCCCTCCGCGCTCCTTCGGAGCTTGTCAATCCTCCCCGTAAAGGCCGATACTATTTCCTATACTGTAAATTCCAAACTTTATTTCAACAAAATTCCAATTTTGTAACTGGCTTGCACGCGACTGATTGTGTTAAAAAACGACTAAACGTGAGTATATTTGAAGAGGTCAGAATGAAACAAGTTAAATATTACACCGCTACGTTTCATAAACTTTCAGCGTAACAAAAAAATGACTTTTAAAAAATTCATAAAATCCGTTTTATATTTTGTGGGTAAAAATGTTAAAATTCGAAGTATTTTTCGTTAGATTTTGTAGAAGAATTCCCAATGAAAACATTCGTGACAAATGTCCAGGTGAAAATATACAATAGAACTGTTAATTCTGAATTTAAAATAAAGGAATAACTTTATTGAAATATTCTGTTTTATTAAAACGATAATATAAAATCAGTTTACGTATAGCTACTTGATCCTGTATTACTTGTCCCTTAAGGATATCGTAGAGCGAATAGATTTTTGCAATTCCCAGAATTTGAAGCAGGTTGCAATAATAACAGATTCCTCTATGTTATTGTTCCCAAGTCAGTTACATGATTTCAGGATTTGTAACATATCTCTCCGGTGCAGTTTACGTCTGCCAACTTGATAGAAGTGCAGATTGTGTTATGGTTGCAATCTTGTTTATATAGCTTAGCGGCAAAAGTACCCTTGACACTCACAGATAATATGGAAACTGTCACGGTTGTAAAGGAAACCGCCAGATCTGCTGTAAAAGACTGTTTTTCGTCTCTTATTTTGAAAAGAAAATTAAACTATTGCAATTGAAACAGAATAATTTGTTCAGAGATAATAAAATGTATAAGTACGCCATTTATTTCGAAACAAGCATATAAACAAACATTTTCCCAATTTGTAATAAAGTCAACAAAGAAAATTTTAATTAAGATATAACTTAATTACAATTACTATAAATAAAGTAGTATAATCTATGCGTTAAAACAGCTGCTCTACCACATAACCTCTAACACAATATCAGCTATTTTATGAAATCATATGTTATCACTTATTTTAAACCCAATGGGAGGAAATAACTATATTGCATGCCTCGTCTTTTTTCTAAAAGGTTTGTCTTCCTTATAAAACTAAAATTAATTAGTTAAATATAATATTGAATTAATATTTGAAAACAAACTATATTAACATTAAGTGTCATCCACTAAAAAAACCTGTCATTAAAAAATACTTGAATGAGCGAATAAAAATTATTTTTATTAATGATAGAAATGGAACTATTTTTTGACGTAAGAATACATTTAAATGTTATTTTTATATGGCTTGTAATGACAATTCAGTTTGTAATTAATTTAATTCAGTAAATTCAGAAAACCATATTTTTACGTAAATACTTCAAAGTTGAAACTTAAGTTAATGTTGCATTGAAATATATTTTTCTAATTGCAACTAGCTACGCTTAAAACTTTTCTGGGCCAGCAAAAGTAAGGTTGAAATATACCCAAAATGTCGTATACTTTATCTAGGAATAAATATAGAAAATGAGTGTGAAGATAGGATATATGTTTGGGCTTGGCACTTCACGCGGTGTATAAAATATTTATTGCCCCAAATTGTTTTTTTATTGTGTGCTGACTTACTGTATTCCGCACCATAAATATTTATTTTTGTACTCTGTGATTCAATATTTTCTGACTTGTGATTTACGTTTGTGGCCGAAACGTCGATTCGACGAACTATATATATAGTAAATAGTTATTATCTCGGGTACATCCGTTCATTCTAGAGAGCATAAAATCGTACTTCCGACGTTTCGCTAGAATTTCATCCAGCATTCACGAGGGGAACCCAACAACAGTTAACTCGCTCTTCAACAGATGTTGGGTTCACCTCTTCAAATTTAGATGAGATTCTAGCGAAAAGTCGGAACTGCGATTTTATGCAATGCAGAATGAACGGATGTACCCCAGATAATTACTGCTCATCTGTAAAGGAATACATATCAGCACATTCACAGACACACACACACACATACACACACACACATATATATATATATATATATATATATATATATATATATATATATATATAAAATATATGCAAACGAAACTGAATAATTTAAAGGATAAATTCAAACAAATAAAGGTATGTTTAAAGTAACTTTATAACAAGAGCCCAGTCCTCGATGTACTCTTACCTAAGTCGTTAGGAATGAAAGTCTCGTTGGGTTTTGGTCACTAATTCACCCTTACTTTCATAACAATGCCTGGTGCTCTACGTTCCACATTTTCATTTTACTAAGACTTCCAACTCTTCTATGAACAATATGACCTTCCCAACCACAACCCTAAACTACTTGCCATGTACTACCCAATACAAAAATATGCGGTTACTGTAAACTTCTTTTATAAACAATATATCTATAATATTCAATTGCTGCATAAAATTATTATTATTTTTCAAGTCAAATGTCATTTTATTTGATTTCTTTTTTAACACGTTTTAACTTATTTGTTTCATCTATTATTGGCTCTTTCATCCTGTTTTACCTTTACAACACACGAAATAAGTTATAACAGGTTTCCAAATAGTTAGCTTCTGCTTCAAACCATCCTGTTTAATCCCGTTGTCTCTACAACATTCGCCCTTCAACTTCTCAGCTCAAATGTTGAAACGAAAAACATTATCCTGCTGACGTCATCATTAACCTTTTCAACGTAATGCATTGGCTTATGTTTGTGTTAATGCTACTTTGTACTAAGCTACGACTGTATTGTAAGCTGACTTTCAAATTTCTTTTCTAACCTCGTCATTCAAGACTTGCAACAGTTGAGAAAACAAGGGAATTACCAGAAGTACGAAGATATTAATGCCAACCTGCTTGCATACCCAAAACATTGAACTCAGTTCTTCCAGAATACTCCTCCCGCTCCCTCAGAACATGTTCCACAACTACTACCACATAATTAGGTCCAGTAGTTGAGCATATGTTGAGTAGATCACATACATCCATGTTTTCCGTTTTTTCAAGTGCCTTCTAATCCCTTGTTCATTATAACGACAAGAGCTCTCTTGAACACACGTCTCTGAGTCTTGCTTCTCTCTGTTTCTAGGAAATACTCAGCCATTTCACTAGTTCATTCGGAGCATAGGGACGCAATAGATGTACTGTATGTGCCAAAATAAACAGTACTGAAACCGTTGTAAGGTTTTGTTTGTTTACATAGTTTTAAAAACACACTCAAGTAAAAAGAAGCTAAATCAGTTAGACTCGGGTACAAACATGTTCTGGGGTACAATGTAGCAGGCCTCCACGTGGTGTACCCTGGTTAACGCTAAATCTGCTACGGCGATCGCCGAAATCGAGCCAACCATTGCCAATCGAGCTAAATGATCGCTACAAGAACGAGAATTTTAAGAATGAATACCAACGGCCCTTTTCAGGGCTACCAAGCTAACGACGACCTTCGTATTATATTTTGGAACGCGGGAGGATTAAATCATCCCAAATTTACTGAGTTCAAAACTTTAATTTCAAAAATGGACGCTGACATTTTTATTATTGTCGAAGCTGGTGCCTCTACGGATTCACCAAGTTTTTATAAAATGACAAACTTTTCTAATTATATTTTAAAACGATCAAGGCGAATTGCCTCTGGAATTATTTGTGGTGTTAACGACAGACTACCTAGCAAGTTTACCGTATTGCGTGAAATGACTAATAATAATAAACTTAAAGCTGCATCTATCGATGTTTGGTCTAAAGGAACCCACTACAAAATGATAGGATTGTACAACCCACCTAACAATACTCCAAATGTTGACTTCATCTCAGATCTGGTTCGACACCCAAACAGTCTGGTGATTGGCGATTTCAACGCCCGCTCCAGCCGGTGGGGATATACTACTGCAAATGTGGCTGGGAGAAGTATAGAAAACCTGATCGACTCTACAAACCTGACCCATCTCCCAACCGAGCCAACATTTCTTTCCTTTGCCGGGCACTCAAGCACTCCCGATCTCGTCCTAGTCCACGCAAACTTAATGACAAGAGCGTTCTTATCTCTTGACGACGCCATGGATGGGTGCGGGCACCGCACGTTGTGCTTAAAAATTAAAAGCAAAAAGCGACAACCACAAAGCAGACCTAAGCTTACTCGTTGGAATTTTAAAAAAGCGAACTGGGATATGTTCAAGGAGCTAACTGACGCACTTCTGAAGGACAGCATAGTTGACACCAATCCCGACAAATCCACTCAACGTTTTGTAGAAGGGATTCTGACTGCCGCCAAGGCGAGTATTCCGAGAGGGCAAGCCAAAAAGTACAAACCCTTCTGGACCGGGTCCCTCACCGATTTAAAAGCAAATAGAAACATTGCTAGGCGAAAGGCGGAAACCACCAATAGTATGATTGACTGCGTTGACTTGAGAAAACGTCAAGCCACTCTCAAACAAGATATAGTACAAGCCAAAAGAACAGCTTACAGAACCTTCATATCTAAGCTAGATTTCTGTAAAGAAGGTAGCAAGGCACAAGGATTCATCTCGAGCCTCAATAACGAGAAATCAAGCCATCAATGGGAACCGATTAATGACAACGCCACAGGTGGTAGAAAACTCACAGAACCAGACCAAATAGCCAACGCTCTATGCAAACACTATGCTGCTGTCAGCAGGCTGCATGTTACATCAGAAGAGAGGAAAAGTATCATGGTAGAAACAGCTGCAGAAAACGACCCCCCTCCATTTGACAACCTCTTTACACTTCAGGACCTTGAGCTAGCTTTAGCTTGCTTGAAGAATGGCAAATCTGCGGGACCTGCCGGTATATTCCCCGATTTTGTTCGCCACCTAGGAGAAACCGCAAAACAAACCTTCCTCAAACTCATTAATCTCACATGGAAGACCAGAGTCCCCCATCAATGGAGGAAAGCCGAGATAATATCACTGTTAAAAAAGGGAAAAGCTGCGAACCTGCTGTCTAGTTATCGGCCCATCTCTCTCACCAGTGTATGTTGCAAGGTGGCAGAAAAAATGATCGAACGCAGACTGCGCGAGTTTCTGGAAACCATCGGAGCAATAAGCGACAACCAAGCTGGCTTCCGCAAATACAGATCCACTACAGACCAAATCGTCAAGTTTACACAAGCAGTCAAGGATGGGTTTAACCATAAACAATCAACCCTCGCTGTTTTCGTTGATTTCAAAGCAGCATATGACAAAATCTGGCGGCATTTGCTCCTACATAAGCTGAAACGCAGGGGAGTGACCGGTAACATGCTCAGGTGGATCAAAAGCTTCTTATCTCACCGCTTTATCAGGTGCAAGTTTCAAAACAATACATCTTCTTACCGCCAACTACGACAGAGTCTTCCCCAGGGAGCGGTGCTTAGCTGTTTATTATTCAATGTCATGATAGACGACCTTCAGCAGGCTATTGAATCAATTTTGGGAATGCAGTGTCTCTTTTTTGCTGACGATGTGGTTTTATGGGCAACAGGCAGAGGCATACAACGCCTCCCAGATGCAACTAACTCCGCACTTATCAGCCTAGAAAAATGGTCAAATCAAAACAAAATGGAGGTTAGTGTGGAGAAAACCACTGCCCAACTATTTACACTCTCAACTAAACCAGGCACATTTCAGGTCCAATACAGGGGCACAAACCTCCAGCAAACAACTCAATCGAGGTATCTCGGCATTATACTAGATACTAGGTTTTCCTTCAACAGCCATGTAAGGTCTACGGCTGAAAAAGCACAAAAGCGCAACAATCTACTGAGGCGATTGACGTCAACCAAGTGGGGGGCAACACAAGATGTCCTAAGCACGGCCTATAAAACATATGTCCGTCCAGTGATGGAGTATGGGAGCGAAGTTGTGTCTCTCTCCTCTAACAGTACTCTATCTAAATATGACGTGGTCCAAAACAATGCCCTAAGGACGATCACTGGAGGTGCCAAATCCACCCCCATAGTGGCGATGCAGTTACAAGCAGATATAGAACCCCTGGAATCCAGAAGGGAGAAAAGCACATTAAAATTTTGGGAAAGAGCTAGGCGAATAGACTCCAGTCACTGGAGTAGGTACAGACCAGCAACTCAGAGGTTGAAAACACAAATCACCCCCCTAGTGCACGCCGAAGCATTAAGAGAGAAGTATAACATCTCCACCCCGAGCCCAGCACCACTGCAAAGTTTTACTGAGGTAGTCGACGCTCTGCCAAAAGTAAACCTTCAGCTGCTGAACCCTTTAAGCAGTAAAAAGGAGACCAATCCAACAGAACTAAGGAAAAACACTCTCGAAACCATTCATAATCTTTACCCGAGTAACGAGTGGCTTCATGTCTATACAGACGGTTCTTACATACCTGAAACTAATTCTGCTGGGGCAGCATCCTACTGCGGGTTTTTCCAGCAATCTTCAGCTGTTGGCAGGAACTCTAGTAACTTCGAGGGAGAAATAAATGCTGTCACTGAGGCGGCCAATAATATTGAGGCGCTAAACTTACAACCAAGCAGTGTTGTGTTTCTTATAGACTCACAGGCTGCAATCTCTGCCCTCAGCAACAACAAACCCACTGAAAGCCTGAGTGCCTCGAACTGCCGCAAGAAATTAGCCAACCTTATTAGCAGGGGCTGGGATGTCAGCCTACAGTGGGTCCCCAGCCACGTGGACCTTCCAGGAAACGAGAAGGCGGACGAAATGGCCAAAAAAGGAGCAGAGAAGAAGCAACCTGAAACTCTCCAAACCCTTGAAGCAGCAAAATCCCAAATTGACTCTACCATATCCAGGCTCACTAAGAACCTACTAAGAAACGCATCCACGGGCAAAATATGGGCAAACTTAGCGATCCCAGGCCACATACCTGGTCATCTGGAGAGAAGTGAAGCTGTTGCAAGGTTCCGCCTGGAAACCGGTCACGACAATCAGCAGGCTCACCTACACCGGCTTGGCATAGCCGAATCGGACGTGTGTCCACTCTGTTCCACAGAAATTATGGTGGCAAGTCACCTGCTCACCTGCCCAAAACTCAACCATGCTCTTTACGACATCACTGCTTGGTACTGGGAGGCTCGGCGTCAAATGGCCCAACTGCCAAAGACGGGCGTTGGATAATGAATGAATGAACAAACATGTTCTATATGACCTCCGTGCAATTTGAGGCAACACTCGCACCGTTCTTGATGGTTTTACATCTTTTAGTGAGAGGGGTTGCTTAATGCTCGTTACATACATGGTTATTTTAGCCTATAGCTAGGCGATGGTAGTTGGTGAGTCATCACGGATAACCTCCTTCGTCATCCCCAAAAATAAGCGTCAGGTGGTGTATAATAGGGGGAGTTGGATAAGGGAAGTTTTTTCTAAGGAAGATGAGGCGGTTGCCAAAAGTTTCTTGGAGGAAAGCAATGTCATATAATCCAGTTTGACTGGTTGCGCCATTTTACTGGAACCATTGTGAAACAAAGCCAGCTTTGGTCACTACTAGATCTATATCTTTTACACATGCAGTTTTCGATTATTCGTTATTATATCTCGACTTCCTTCTTGCTTCTGATTAACAATTGCAATAAGGAAAATGAACTTGATATAATTTTATAAACAGAAGCTCACTGATAGGGCAGGGTAAATTTGTTAATTTGTAATGCACTCAAGCTGGGTGTAACGTTCTTGCAAAGAAACACGGATCAACGCGACTGGCAAAGGGATTTAACTTTGTAAATTATTCGTCTTGTCGAACGCAGATGGGCAAATAGAAACGGAGCGGCGGTGCAAACTTGGCTAGGCCTTAATAAGTTTGTTTACTTAGTTTTATGCAATGACGCCATGGCAAAGCTATCCAGAAGTTGTTTGTATTTAATCAGCAATGAAACTCTGACGTCACTTAAATGTAAGGGCAGTGCATAAGTTGTGTGAATGGAAAGAGATAAGATAATGCCTTATATTAAACACTATACTTAAGTATAATAAATTATTATTTCCCTTTTTAAATTAGAAAACACATAATATATACGTTGATTGTGTAGCGTTGTAAAATGTGCAATCACTTGATATGAGTGTCGGTGTATAATGTACACACATAGGCCTACATATACATATTATGTGTATTTTTGTATACAACATATATATTTAAGTGTACAATATGTGTTGTGTCTTTTGGTGTTTAGAAGTGTTTAGTAAAATTTATTCAAAATACCCTCCCTACTATATGTGCTAGCACCTAATCTATCACCTAAATGTGACACACATCACCTATATAGTCCTAACGTTTACACAAATCAAGTATAAAACCTTTTATTTGCTCACTCATCACCTATACAGCCCTATATTTGGAACCCCATCCGTATAACCCTACCACCTATATAGTCCTAATTTTCCCCATTACTTACACTTGACACTACGTCACCTATATAGCCCTATATTTGAATTCCCATCCCTATAGACCTATATTTGCACCTCATCACCTATATAGCCTATTTAATACGCCATCACCTATTTAGTCTTGTATTTGCCCCCCCCCCATCACTTTTATAGTCTATATTATATGCTGTCACCAATTTAGCCCCGCATTTGAACCCGCATTACCTATGTAGAAAATTTGATACGCCGTCACCTATGTAGCCAAATGTTTGCCTAATCATCTAAATAACCCTATATTTGAAACCCCATCACCTATATAGTCCTATATTTGCACAACATCATCTATATAGCGTATCTGATACGCTGTAGCCTATATTTGACACTGCGTCACATATATAGACCACTATATTTAACACGCCATCACCTACTTTGCAATATATTTGACCTTTATCACCTATATAGCCCTATATTTGAAACACCATTCGTTTAGCCCAATATTTGACCCGAATCACCTATACAGTCTCATATTTACACCGGCATCACCTATATGGATCTATATTTGACCCACCATCACCTATAAAAAGTAATATTGCATACATTTAAAATTAGTGTAAATGTTTATGAATAGATGTGATATAAATAAACAATACAAAGTATACGGAAACACACAAAAACAAATGAATGTATACGAAAGCATAAATTTTGACTCATCACTGAATAGGCTTAGCAGTTAATGAGTGAACAATAGTTTGAAACATTTCAATAAATATGTTGTGAGGAGACACAATTAAATACAAAATTGTTGTCATTTTCTACAAAGTAGAAATAATAATATAATTATTTGATATAAATCAATAATTATTTGACGAAAAAAATTACCAATATTTCGAATATTTTAGAGGGATTACTCTAATAAGGCTGCTCTGGTGAAATACAATGGACGGAATAAGGGGTATAAAATACACTATAGCTTAAGAAAGAAATAGAGAGAGAAACAGAGCGAGAGAGAGAGAGAGAGAAAGGGAAATACGGCTCACTAATATACTCGTCTTGCATTATATTTCTATTTGAAATTACTGTACCATATATTCTATAGAAACTTATGATTTCCTTGTTCATCCAAGCCTGATTAGCTACGTCATAAAACTGTAACAAATTAAAGTTCCTGGTAATTGTGGAATTACATTAGGAAATACTATTTGTCAAAGTAAGAATTTTTATTTTATTGAAAAATTTCCCACTTTCAATGTATACAGATACAAATCTGACAGTCAAATATATATATCGCTCCAAGTTGCCTTCTTCCGCCATATTTACTGAACAATTCTACCTTATCGCATCACTCGTCTGACCCTGAGACAAGAGTGGCAGCTAAAGCTTTTTTCATGGTAAGAGTTGATATGTTATGATCGACACTATTACAGCCCCAGAACTGTGTGTGTGTGTGTGTGTGTGTGTGTGTGTGTGTGTGTGTGTGTTTGTGTTTGAGTGTGTGTGTGTGTGTGTCTGCCTGTATGCGTGTGTGTGTGTGTGTGTGTGTGTACACTGGTGCAATAAAAAAAAATATATATTTATTTATTTATATATATTTAATAATTAGTAGAAAATTTCACTTAGTTAGCCAAGCTATTACAACTTTATTTTGATTACTTAATTAACACTGCATTTAAAAAAATGTATACAAATATATTTTATTCCTGAGTGGTTGCTTTCCTACCATTCTTACTTATCTCTTATCACTTACATACATACAACGTCTGATATTTATAACTTATAACAGCTTATACTTTGTCAAACATTATCACAACAAAATGGTATCTGCTTTCATATAGCATTTCAATAACATATACTTATAATTATACTGCTTAATCAATAAGGTTTCTCACCGAGAAAATATTACTGGGACAATAATATCAGCAATAAATTTATTCCGCTATGTAATAACGTTTGCAGTGGTTGGAGGAGATTGCTTTGGGAGTTGGGCTCCTTTGCAAGAGTCTGTGATTCCATATGCCTCATTCAACAAAGAATACAATCTTCCACAATTCCAAAACGAGTAAGTAGCGTTTTAAAGAAAATACACATTTTCAATGTAAATCTCTACAGTAATACCGTACCTTTGTTATTAAAGTAAACAATCACCGATAGAAAACGATATCGTGTTGGTTTTGCTCCCCACGGTTTTGTGTATAAAAGTAATTTAAATCTATTTCTCCTTTGTTGAATCTTATTTTCTTTCTTCTAATCATTCTATACCGCATATGCAATATCGCTACTTGTACAACAATGACATTGATTCCTCCCAGCACGTTATTAAGCCTTGCCAAAGAGAGAGATTATGTAGGACAAGTAGCTTGACCAGGGTCGTACATGCCCGATGTATCTATAACCCTGGATATAGAGCAGATGTGACCAAATCTACTACGCATTGTCTAAATAAGGGAAAAGTTACAAAAAACTTTCATTTCGACAAAACTTGTTTCCTATATGAAATAAAAATGAATGCCTGTATGTCCCTTATGCCTTCCTAAACCATATGCCTAATTTTAAAATTAAAGTTGCGGGCATACAGAAAGCAACTGGTGACGGCAACGCTACGCAAACTTGAGTTGCTTTTTCACAGCATACGGAGTTGCATACACACATTCATAGAGAAGTGATAGCTACGCGACTAGCGAGTGACACAGAAACTAGAGTTGCTCCGGTCACGACATGCTGTAAACTCGTTGCTCAGTTGCCAGCAGTATTTGTTGTGTTGTGTATGCGTTTCTCAAGAGTGATACAGTATTTAAATATTAATAATTTTTATTTGTAATTTTGTATGTCTGTTTCTTTGAATAGTGTTTTATTATAGTGGTATATCATGTCAGAAAAACAAAATATTGCTGGTTCTGGGCATGATTTGTATAGTCAACAACTTCAAGACGATACGAACGATTACCAAGAATTTGTACAAAATATATAAAATAGGCACTGAACTACAAAATTTCATTTGTTTAAAAACTAATTTTTATTTCATTGCAATGTAACGTTATTTCAAGTTTTGCAGTTATACATAAAAATGAATACATAAATGGGCAATTAACCTTAGCTGAGTGTTATTGTTAATCTTTCTCCAGCTGAAATTTATTTCTCCATCTTTCTCGCAAATTATTTGTTTTTGTTCTTGATGTTCTAAAATACACGACTTAAAAGGAAGTCGTAACTGCTAATGCTTATACGATAATGATTAAAAAATTGGTCTGGGTAATTTCACGAGTTTTGCAGAGCAATATATTGACTTTGTCTCGCATGAATAATGTTATAGAGTTGCCTACACTGAATTGTCTTTTTTTGTAACGTTTTTGTAACTTCTTTCTTAAAATATAGACAATCTTCCTCTTATGACGACATAACTAACAAATAAACTAGCAACTTTATATGAACAATCTTGTAAACCGACTAGCAACCTTCCTAATAGCAACTCAAGTTTGCATTGCGTTGCCGTCACCAGTTGCCTTCTGTATGTCCGCGGCCTAGGAATTACTAATATAGATGCAACCAATAACTAATCCCCAATCCCAATAACCAATCCCGCTATGACGTACAGCTGATACTTGAATTAAGTGGAAATATGGTTTCATACAACACTTTTTATGTGTTTAGGTTAGTTTGCATAGCAGCTGTTTTAACGCATGAGTTTTATTACTTTATTTATTGTACGGTATTGTTGAATTGCTGTTGAATTGAAAACTACAACAGTATTTAATTTATAAGTTGGACAATTTATTAATTTATAAAATAAATCTTACTAAATTATTTTAATATAATAATTATGGATTCTATTTTAAGTGTTAGCCTATTTGAATGCAATAGATATAGAATTAGACTAAATTGTATTGTTTTAAGAAAGATAAGAATTAGGTTATTATTTTTACGCCTAAGTCCTAGAAATACTGATTGAAGTTTATTTAGTAGCTACAATGCCGAATCTATTCATATATAATGGAAGGGGGATATGTTGGGCGTAACCTTAAGAGCATGCTTGTATATGAACTGAAATAAATTTATAACTGCTCTAGATTACAAATTATACTTTTAGAAAAAAAAATATTATTTTACTTTTTATTGTTGATCGAATTTTATTATCTATAGGTAAGATAGGAGAACGTCTGTCGGGTCAGCTGTTATGTTCATAGATACTAAATTAGGTTTAGCTAAAGTTAGCGACATTCATTGACTCTTAGTACGAAGGTCGCTAGGTCAACTAGTTATGTATAAAATAGCGAGGTAAAATTATTTTGATATCTTCCAGAAACGAAGATGTGTATGGGATGTTCACCGATGCTAAATATAATCTATCTTCATCACAAGTCTTGACATTTTCAAGGTTGAACCCCCTTTATTGAAAAATCTTTATATATACCTTAAACATGAAGTGAAGGGTTAAAACAGAACATTTGCAAAAACTGAGAAATAAATGTATGCCTATTATTAAAACTAAATTAAATTTCCTGATCTTTTAGTTATTTTTACAAAATAAATAATTCCAATAACTAATTAATTATAAAGTTTTTATAGAGAACGTAGGCTTACGTAACGTATTGCAAATCTAACTCAGTCGCAGTAAAATTTATACTTGTTTATTTATGCTTTACATACGCAAATATATGATAATATAACATCGCTATATAGCAAGTTAGACCTATTATTGTTGCCAAATATGATCGGACTTTAAGTAAAACCTTGTCACAGTTAAGCCAGGCTATAAGTTGCCCTTTATCTAGGTAACTGTGTGACAGTTCATTTGCAGAACGGACTCAAGAGAAATATATCTCGGGTCTCGCGTCAAGTCGGAAATATATTGCCATTTTACACTTCTCGCTCAATCAAGGTCAGCTTTTGTGGAGCTGTTTTGAGTATATAGTGCTAAGTAAATACCGAAAGGGTCGTCAATTACATAATACATGGAGTCCATATTGAATGCTTCCATAATTAACTTGCGCTACTAACTTACATCTACGCACAGTAATTTATATATATTTATGTGTAAACATTTGGCGGTAGTAGCACTAACTTTTTGACTAAACGAGGGTGACCGTTTCAAAAGAGCTTCCACGGTAGTACCGAGTCCAAAGGTAGCCACATTAAGAACTGTCGCAAGTTCTACTTGAGTAAAGCCACCACTGACATATTCAAAAATAGTAAGAATAACCTATAACTTGACAAATATACTCAATTGACCATTTTACACTTCTAGCAACACCTAGGTTAGCTTTTGTAAAGCTGTTTTGGATTCTTTGTGTAGTGCTGAGTGAAAGGGAATCCATAATGAATGCTTCCATCCTCAACTTGCGCTACTAACTTACATCTATGCACTATAATTTATATATATTTATATGAAAACGTGTGGCGGTAGTAGCACTTACTTCTTGACTAAGTGAGGGTGACCGTGTAGAGAGCTTCTATTACTTGTGCCAGAACTGAACTTTTGCTTATTTAAGGGTCGGGTGAAGACAGGAGACTCCATTAGGTGGTTTTAAACAGTTTGCTTTACTCCATACCGCAAATTCGTGCAATTAATAAACTGGTAATAAAGGATTTATGAATTGTTCTGAGGGTTGCATATTCTATGTTCCTTACGTTACCTACGTGATCCCAAGGTTGTATTGTTTTTCCTTCAGTAGTTCATTTGCTATTAAGCTATGAAGACGACCCCTACATATTGCGCTACTCTATTCCGCTGCGCGCCTGGTTATGTAACTACAATTTTTTGCATTGTGATTAACCTGTCTTATACTTCTGTCTTTATGATACGTTTCTTATTCAGTTTGATTATTTTTCTGTGTTGTATGATTATTGTTTCTTCATAAATGCAACTTGTTGCTCACATTTACTTCAACCCCCGTGAGCTTCATGAATCCAGTAGAATCCTTGTCTCCTGTCGACCAGTCAACAGGAGAATACTTCTTAACGGATTAGCAAGGTCAGTTTATGGAAGATCATTTGAAATAATGAGCTAAACTCACATTTCTTTCATGACATTGTTCTCTTTATTGACAAAATTTTTATTGAGGCTAAATAATCAAAAACTGGGTCTTTCTTACCTTGTGGGAAATACAAAAATAATAAAACTAAGTTCGTTATACTTCTTGGAAAATAATTGAATATAAGTAATCATGTTTTAGGTCTATACTACATATTCTTTAAGTTTTGTAACTGCGTGAATTATTCAGTTTATAGGCCAGATGAATGATAGTGAGTACGAATCATAATGCACTTTTATTGTAAGAGTCGGTGTAGTTATTATATTAAAAATGTGGTATATCTCATTATGTTCATTTCTCATACTCTTGTTGAATTTGTAGGTATTATAATAATACAATAAACATATTTGCAAAAGCCGCAATGGCACAAAAATAATAAAAAATAAATAACATTACAAATCACCTAAGATTAAACTCTTTTATACATTTCAAAGACCATGCCAACATCATCAGATGTGCCTATTACAAAATTACAATCTGGAATACAATAATTTACAACCTAGACTCAGAGGTTATAAGACCCTCTAATGGTCATAGAAATGTACATAAAGGTTTAATCTTAGGTAGTTTGTAACATTAGTTATTTCTGGTTATTCTTGTGGTATTGGGACTTCCGCCAATATTCTTATGTAACATATTGTGCCTCTGTACTCTTGACATTGTAATTCCACTAACGATTTGTGTGTGAGCTCTTCATTAACCTCCATTGGCTGTTGGACACGTTAACTTTGTACAAGTGCCAGAAATAAATAACCAAAGTAGGAAACCAAAGCATTGTTAGTGATTGACTAACAACCCTCTTTTATATCTATAAAGAGGGTAGTAGGAGAGAAAGTGTGATGAATGATTTTATAACAGCTTTTGGTGCAATGATGACAAAACGTGTCTTAGTTATAAAGCAATTTGGTTTCGAGTATGGGCAATGTATGTAATTTGAAATCTTTGTATATTTTGTACTGATCGGATGTAACGAGTCGCTGTCATTTTTATGTGGTTTGTAAGAGTTTGTAGGTTTGATAATATCTATAGAATTGGGTGTTGGAGGGCATGAGCGATTTTGCGAAGTTCGATTAATTTTTTTGTCTGTAAGGCCTTTTATGTGTTCTTTATTCCTTTATAGTTATTGAATATTTGCTATAAGAAGTACTTTGGAATTACGAAGTTTTTTTAATTCCTCCTATTAGTTCACGCTTTTCTTGTATATGAGTTATTCAAATTTTCAATCGTGAATAAAATACTTCACGAAATTAAAAAAAACAACGTTGTATTTATTTAATCATATTTAAAAATATGAGTTCTTCAAAATTTCAATCGTGAATAAAATACTTCACGAAATTAAAAAAAAAAACACCGTTGTATTTATTTAATCATATTTAAAAATATGAGTTCTTCAAATTTTCAATCGTGAATAAAATACTTCACGAAATTAAAAGAAAAACAACGTTGTATTTATTTAATCATATTTAAAAATATGAGTTCTTCAAATTTTCAATCGTGAATAAAATACTTCACGAAATTTAAAAAAAACACCGTTGTATTTATTTAATCATATTTAAAAATATGAGTTCTTCAAATTTTCAATCGTGAATAAAATACTTCACGAAATTAAAAAAAAAACACCGTTGTATTTATTTAATCATATTTAAAAATATGAGTTCTTCAAATTTTCAATCGTGAATAAAATACTTCACGATATTAAAAAAAAACACCGTTGTATTTATTTAATCATATTTAAAAATATGAGTTCTTCAAATTTTCAATCGTGAATAAAATACTTCACAAAATTAAAAGAAAAACAACGTTGTATTTATTTAATCATATTTAAAAATATGAGTTCTTCAAATTTTCAATCGTGAATAAAATACTTCACGAAATTAAAAAAACACAACGTTGTATTTATTTAATCATATTTAAAAATATGAGTTCTTCAAATTTTCAATCGTGGATAAAATACTTCACGAAATTAAAAGAAAAACAACGTTGTATTTATTTAATCATATTTAAAAATATGAGTTGTTCAAATTTTCAATCGTGAATAAAATACTTCACGAAATTAAAAGAAAAACAACGTTGTATTTATTTAATCATATTTAAAAATATGAGTTCTTCAAATTTTCAATCGTGAATAAAATACTTCACGAAATTAAAAAAAAACACCGTTGTATTTATTTAATCATATTTAAAAATATGAGTTGTTCAAATTTTCATTCGTGAATAAAATACTTCACGAAATTTAAAAAAAAACACCGTTGTATTTATTTAATCATATTTAAAAATATGAGTTGTTCAAATTTTCATTCGTGAATAAAATACTTCACGAAATTTAAAAAAAACACCGTTGTATTTATTTAATCATATTTAAAAGGTGAAACACTAGGCGTTTTTATAGCCTAGTATTCAATTCCAATATATATATATATATATATATATATATATAACATAAATATATGAGCATACAGTATAAATTTAGTTAGTATACAAAATAATATTAATCAGTAGAAATATTAGGAATAGCGTACAAAAGAATCGCCAGAGGGGGCTTAACCATTGTATATTTCGGTTAGAGTAAAAAACCAGTCATGGAAAACCTATTGACAAAAGAAGGGTCAACAGTATTCTATGATTTAAGTATTTCGGCATGGGAATTAAACCAAGAATAGCATGGAAAAGTAACACTGTTGCCGTGTGGGAAGTATAATTTGTAAAGGACCGTGAGAAAAAACAGAAATAACAGAAACCATTGACAGAACGCTAGGCGTTCGACATTTTAAAAAGTTAAATGTGATTGGCTGAAATACTTAAACGGGTGATATTATGCTTGTTCTTAAAACCTACAATCATCGGATGGTGGGACTAAGTTTTCGAGGTGTGCGGCTGTATTGGGAGGGTGGGACAAAGTTGTCGGCAATGTTTAAACGGGGTAAATGTGCTTTGGAGTGTTAAGGGAATTGTAAAGGAAATTTTACGTTATTTATGTGTAGAAATTTTAAAGCGCGACTTGAAATGAATTATGCAGATAGGAAAGAAAATAGGGAAGTAAGTTAATTATTGTGTAAAAGTGCGGTGAAGCAGTGAAGCAGCCAAAGGTTTCAGTGAGTTCCAGGTACGCAGCCAGTACAGTCTATCTTATATTAGATTCAGCCAACAGAGATTTATAAATTAGTAAATTCAGAACCAATTTAAAATCATTGCTTTTATAAAACTAATGTAGTTTATCACCACTTTCTAATTTAAGAGGATTCCGTGATAACGACTACAGAGAGAACGAGCAATTTAACACTGTATTTATTAAACTTCGTTGTATTAAAACCTGAAGCCTCAAGCGTCCATGTTGAGTGTACTTGTTAGTAATTGTAATATTAGTTATGCAATCAATCATTGTCACTGCGTCAGAATAACGTTATTGAAGGTATAATTTGTAATAATTGGATGTCAGATGAATAAATGTAGGGAATGTTAAATTTATATGGTTGATTAATTATTTAGAATTACCTGAAGATGTGACTATAAAAAGGTAAGGTAATTATAATACAACCTAAAGGTAAAACATTTATATAACTGTTACGTTATAATATATATATATATATATTTATATATTTATAAAAGAGAAAAATATAATATATCAAATTGGTTTAAAAAATGGATATAAAAGAAAAACTATAGATAAATTAAATAATAACATAATAAGACGACAGAAACTCGAAAATAACTTTGTACCTAATAAGAGAGAAAATATTTGGACAACATTTACATTCACTGGTTACGAAATAAATAAAATTACAAGATTATTTAAAGAAACAAATTTACAAATTACATATAAAACTTATAATAAAATAAAATTAATTTTTAATTAAAAATTTAATAAACAATAACAAAAATCAAAATAATATGCACGAAAGAAATTAAGTACATAATATAAAATGTCAAACTTGTAATAAATTATATGTAGGACAAACTAAAAAGAAATTAAAAGAAAGATACAAAGAACATTTAAAGACGTATATAAAACCAAACCTATACAAGTCAAATTTAGCTACGCATTGTATTAATAATGGACACGAGTTTCTAGAAATAGAAAATATGAAATTATTAAAAGAATTAAATAAAGGATTAAAAATGAATATATTTGAAACATTGGAAATTTATAAGCATAAAGTTAAAGACAAATTAATTTATGAACAAATTCAAGTGAGATCAAGGCACCAAACTATGTATGAGGTCATTGATGTTATAGAAAAAATTACATAAAGTGCAATACTTATAAACATATGATTATTTGTAGTACATATGATTTAATTTTGTAAAAATATTTTATTAGATAACTATTTTCTTGAAGATGCTGATACTATTTTATCGGCGTAAAGCTTTGAATAAATATATTCATTAAAAGTACTGTTTTTGAAATATTTTAAATTAATTATATATATATATATATATATTTGTGTGTGTGTGTGTGTGTGTGTGTGTGTGTGTGTGTGTGTGTGTGTGTGTGTGTGTGTGTGTGTGTGTGTGTGTGTGTGTGCGCGCGCGCGTATGTAATTTCAGTCGCTAATAAAATAAGTTCTATTCATCCGCTTAATTTCAAATACTGATGTTTTTTCAAATATTAATCAATTATTTTTGTTTTAGTTTTATAATGGAGAAAGACCTTTCACAAGAGGGCCTAGGAATGCAATATTTCGTCCCATTTGGCTTAATATAAGTAATAACATTTAATTTCATAAAACAGCTGATTTTATGTTATAGGTTTTGTAGTAGAACAGCTGTTCTAACGCATAGGTTAAGTTATAAGAGACTGAAGGCGTTGATAAGTAGAAGTACCGTAGTACACTGGGAGGAAACATTATCATGAGATTTTGAAAAGTGTGAACAAAGAAAGAGAAATTTTAATAGCAGACAAAAAGCCAAAACTCGAAATCTTGCGACATAATATGAGAGGAGAATATAAGAGCCTATTCAGTTCATTGTCCATGAGAGTATAGTGGGAATATGTATAATAATGAGAAGGTGGGATTCCCGAATGAATAAATTGAAGGTCTGGTTCAAAAACGTCACAAAAAATTGCCCGAAGCAACGGTATTAGCAATTCGAATAGTTTTGGTGATTGTTCAACTTCGAAACGATGAAGGCACGTAAAGAAGGTGCTTGCCCTGATATTCTGTGTGTGAGCTAATTTCCTCTGTTTGCGAGGTTCCTGTGGCTTCAGAGTATGTTTCCACTACACCATGACACACAGTTTATATGCGTTGCAGATATGCCACCGTTATCCACGGCGAATAGCCAAGAGTGAACTCTCATGTATCTATTGCTTCTGGCGCGATAGTTTCGTTTTGACGTGGGAACAACGATCACGTGACAATGGGATAGTGGCAGATGCCTGTATCCGATACATTGCACACCTCTCACCGATATGTTTATAATCCAGACGACACGGCGCAGCTTTGCATATAAATACACTTTGGACTGTTTCTGACAGAATGTTTTGTTTTTATTAAAATATATATATATATATATATATATATATATATATAATTTTTATAATATTATAATAAATATATATATATATATATAAAATATGATAAAATTTTTTTATTGTTTAGTTTTTAGGCTACCATTAAATTAAAAATGGGCTTCTGTGTACTAATTTTACAGTACTGCAACTTTAAAAAATAATTAATAATTTAATCGATTACCTCCAATACGCTATAGCGTACAAACACACAAATGGTTAAAGTTATAAAAGTAAAATTATAATTTTTACATGATTTAAAATGTTAGAAATATTAAAAACAATAAATAAAGACAGATCACAACATACATGAGCCAGTTGGTCAATAACACGAAATCCTATCGTAGACCGAGCGTCCCACGTAAGAGCCATTACAAAGGCTTATATATCAACAAACACCAAACTCGTGTTGGCTAGTCATGCTAGACAGATTGCTTATATAGGCTTTTATACCGAAAAAATACATACAGTGTAAATACGAGACGTATTACTGTATTATTGTAACAGAGAGAAAATACAGTGCTTGAGGTTTACCCGTGTCTCTGACCTTGGGATCGCTAGGGTGGACTGGGCTTCAGTGCGAGGTCAAAACCTAACACTTCAGAAAACATCAGTTTCGTGTTTAAAGTGAAAACAACTCTAATTAACTAAATGATAATACTGTAGTAGTTTGATGTAGACATTATTTTTAAATGTGTTGCTCTGCTTCTGCAAAGAAAGAGACGAAGAAATAAAGAAGGCATTGGTTGTACATAAAAAAATATTATTTGTCAAAAGATATTGTAACACAAGAATGAGCGACCTTTAGTAAATCATAAGTAATTATTTAAAAAACTGAGAGAAATCTATTAACTTAGTGGGTAGCGCTATTGTTTTGGAACAGTCGTTTCATTGCCGAAACCGGACCTGCTTTCCTTGAGTAGCAGTCAATGGCTTTGTCAGTTAGCCTTCGTCAATTAAACGACGGTTTCGAAACGCATCAGCAAGTAAATTATTAGTTTTCACATTAAGTAATTATTTATAATTTAATCGATGAAATCTAAAAATCTTCACAACCGACTTTCAAAGTAACTAATTAACTTATAAGTAATTTTTGCGTAACTAAGTGAGTACTTTTAAACGTACTTGCCTGTAACAGGCCCAGCTGTACTGGCCAGCACGTCACCAAATGGCCCAACTGCCAAGGGTTAAGTGATAAGAATTTTATTATGATTTCGTTAAGAACAGGAAAAGCAATTATATATCAAAATTTGGGTAAAACCTTTAACATTATCTTCAAAGGCACGACCTATCAGGGCTTATAAATAAGCACACTATAAAATTGTTTTTGTTATTCTATATGTTATTATTATTGTAGCATCCTCGATATTGCACTTTCTAGAGAAGAGTTGTTAAAGTCTCAATGAGGTTGGGATTCTGGCTGTTGGTCCGCGGGAGGTATTTTATTTCCCTCCTATTCCCCGTTCCGCCGCTTGGGGACGCGCCCTCTAGGGGTTTGTTTGGCATCGGTCTTTGCAAGACCCATAATGAACATATCATTTCAGAAAGATGAGGATTCTCCCAGAGAAGACCAGATGTCAGTCTAACGCCGAGACACCAGATTGGAAATTGCGCCATTTGAAGACCTTCTGAGAGCTGTTTTCTTCAGTCAAAGGGCGCCGGAGCTGGACTTTCGATATGATCTAAGACTCCATGGAAACGAAAACAACAAATGTTAGCATCGAAATAAAATTCCATCTCCGTATTTTCACATGAAACGTATGTTTCTAGCTAATTCACCAAAGCCTCCAAATAAGTTATAACTTTCCTGTAGCACTTTACTAAGATCTACTTATTGTCCTTCAAACTGGCTTCTTCACGATTAAGAACGAAACCACTTCCATAAAGGATAAGCTCTTCATGTAAAGCTACTCAGCTTACAAACTTTTTATATTGCACGCTTGTTATTACTAACTTTAAACTACTTTCATCAAGACTGGCCGGAGTGACTTTAAAATATAAATTGTGATTTTATCGTTGGCGCTGTATAACTACTTTACTAACGTATCAACTTTTTTTTATCCTTGTAATATCCTACTTAATGTTAAATTGAGTTTTAAAAATCATTTAGTTTTGCTTAATTTTATTATATGGTAATCAATATACATTAGGTTTAATAAAACTATTTTTTTGTTTTACAGTAATAATTTAACCAAATATTTTTAGCAAGCTAACCAAATATTTTTATCTTAATTAAACAATTTAGTTTCATTTAACTTTATTAAACTATTTGACGACACTTGATGTTAATACAGTATGTTTTTCAAATATTAATTATTATATGGGCGAAACACTTTTAACAAAAGGGGCAAGGTATGCAATATAGCTACTACGTTCTATTTGGCTTAAAATAAATGATTAAATTATTTTTTTTTTTATGATTCTATAGGTTACGTGATAAAAGAGTTGTATTAACGCATAGTTTATGTTACTTTATTTATATTATTTGTAATTATTATTAAAAAAAAGTAACTAAAACTCTTTTTTTTACTCAAGTAGGAATTGATTTTTAAAACTTTTGGTTTATATTATTTGTCGTATTATCTTTTTCATAAAATAATATTTACATCTATTCTTAAAATGAAGAGAATCCTAATTACTCTATGACGGGAATACATTGAAGTTTTGTACTATAAGGATGGAAATGCCATTTTCTAACAAGCAATATAGAAAAAAAATTACAAGTAAATTCCCACTCAAGTCAACAAAGAAAAGTTTATTTTAGTTTTTTTCATAATTACAATAAAAATATGCATGTACTTTATATTAGAATAACAATATTAAGTGGCAAAATATAAAGCGAATTTCTTTCATATTTTCCATTTTTTTTGCGTATCTTGCTGGACTATTATTATTGTTTGCTACTATTTATAAGTTTTCATTTTTTTCGCCGCTTGAATTGTGTTGTAGCTTCTTTTCAATTTCCTTTCATATTGTCCGTTTGCGATGGTTCGATACCGTTGATCCATTTTGTGCCAAGAGCGTACCGTAAAATGCCTCTGTGCCAAGAGCACCTGACTTTGAATATGAAGATACTTAGTTCAAATCTGACTTTGATTCCAATTTTTTTAAAATTTAATTATTCAATAAATATTTCCAAAAATTCTACTCGTCAATTCTTATCCAATAAATAATGTCTCTCTCTCTCTCTCTCTGTCTCTCTCTCTCTCTCTCTCTCTATATATATATATATATATATATATATATATATATATATATATATATATATATATATATATATATATATATATATATATATACTTATTTTACAGTAAGTATAAAGTTTGGTGATAAATCTCACTAATCATTAAAGTTAAGGTGTGTTGCTTAAAGTGAAAAATATTATATGTTACTTATGATTTTTATTATTTTAAAAAGATATTCTAAATAACACCCCATAAAACTACGGCAATGTTATGGTTTTATGTTTATTGAGAAATGTAATTATAAATCTTAACGATTAGAAATTAGTTTAATGGATTAACATTACTTAAACACACTAAAAGTATGTAAACTGCTTAGGTAAAAGTTAGGCTAAAACAACAATGATCGAATAAAGGTTTTAGGCCTAATAATAACCATAAGTATAGAGCTTTGCAAATTTGACCTCATTATTTAATTTTAAAAAATTAAAATACCTCCGAAGGGTGTTAAATTCTTCGGTAGAAATTTGGTAAAATGATTTAATAAAATGCCAATTAGCAAACTTCTATTTTCAAGGACTAAATTTTTAACTATGGAATATTGAGTAACTATGGGACAGGTTAGGCATTGTGCAGGAATAACCTATTGTAAAATTGAACAAATATCGTTCCTACATTTGACATCGCCATTAGAGCAGGGTTATAATAAATATTATTTCTTAAGAGTGTACAATTATGATGGCTATTCTCAGATGTTACAAGATCCAGTAGATGTGCAAGTTATATTTAAATTTCAAGAAATAAATTTATTTACTGTAGCCTGTATCTCCATTTATATAGCCTGTAAAACTAGTTTTGATTTATATAATGTAGTATTTCACCTGATTTCTTACTTACGATTCCAATGTCAAACCCGCGTAGAACCAAAAATAGTGTTCAAAACAATGTAGCCTCAAACCCTATGAATTTAGGTACTAGCCACTACAAATTATAGGTAATTTGATTTTGTAATCCAGAACTGCATTAATAGATAGTTTCTATAAAAATCTTGTACAGGTGTAAACATATTATTATTGTTCTTACGGGGATTAAAGAAGCTATAAGGTAAGTCTAGACTAAATAACTATTTACTAATGCACATACTTGTTACAACTACTAATATTTATACAATTAATGTTTATAAAAGCGTTCAAACATTGTTCCAATAGGAGTGTGAAAACACTATGTGAATAGACTATGTCCGTCTGTCGCTCTGTCCCTAACTATCTTCACTACTTTGTAAGATACTGACTTCTTACACTTAACGAACCCTTTATATCGACTTGCTGCTTCTAGGAATTTCTCCTGCTAGAAAGTTCTAGATAAACGTAGCTGTTGTGTCCGTCCAAGCGTGAAAGGGCTTGTACTCGTCAAGGCGTGCCATAAATCACGGTGGGACCTTCCAAGTTACAATATACTATATATTTCAAGGAGTATTTGTTCTTTCAAGGACTGGGACAGTTTCTCCAAGATCATTGACAGGTTATGATTAGGAATGGCGCTCCCTCGCATTGCCAAAGGATGTACTTCCCGAACATATGTTGGTTCGTCTTTCTACGCTTCTCCATAGAGATGATTCTTTTGCAACCGATTCTAGGCTAGTAATTCTACGAAGCAGACCACTTCGTGCAGTGTTGTCTACGAACTATCTAGTGATGCTAAACTATAGTGACCTTGTCAGGGACACGCTAAAGCTCCGAAGCCTCCATCAAGGCTGCTCTGGAATCACCTCCATCTTGTATAACATAGCGTCCGCGAATGAGGTTTAAAAGTCTTTCGCAGCATTGTGAAACTGTCTCGATCGTTAACGTGTATTTGTGTTGGAATATAATATCAACAATATTAAGCCCTATTATTACGTTTAATAAATTATTTTAAAATTATACTACTAAGCCGTTCAAAGGGAATTCAAAAACGTTAACTATTTGTTTAAATGGTTGACATTTTTTAAATATTCTATATTGGTTTAAGAAGTTACATTGGGATTGTTATAAAATTTGCATATGTACATTTTTGAAGAAGAACTGGAAAATCACCTAGTTATTAATTGATGGTTATTAATTTACTTGGGCCTAAATTTGTCTACGAAAATCCACCGTGCTCGTAGAAACTAAACATTTTATTAAATAATAACTTAAAACAACTGTGATGTAACTTTTTCCCTATTGATAAATAAAACTCGCTTAAACCATAACTGTAGTTAGTCTTGCAGTAATATCCTTTGAAGATGCTGGCTTTGTAATCGAAATGTACATCAAAACTTAAATAAAGTTTTTGTGGTTTAAAAGGTTTTATTTATTCAATTCTTTCTTTCAGTTCACACTCTATCGATATATATCGTGTTCAAAATTTCAACCGTTAATAAAATACTTTTTATTCATCCACTCAAGTTTAAATATAATTTTCAAACTTGCAGTGAGTGACATTTGATGTGAATACGGTATTTTTCGAATAATAATTCATATATTAAATTTAATGAATTACTTGCAGTTTTATATTGAAGAAGAACCTTTCACAAAGGGGCCGGTTATGCGATGTAGTTATTTCGTCCCATTTGGCTTAAAATATGTGATAACATATGATATTAAAACCGTTGATTTTAGTTTATGTGGTAGAACAGCTGTTTCAATGCAAAGGTTACATTACTTTAAGTATATTAATTGTAATTATCTAATAAAATGTAACAAAAATAAAATTTTCCTCTGCTCACCTGAATAAGACTTGACCTTTTTTTAGCGGGTTTATAAAATTGTTTATAAAAAAATTTCACTAAATAATAACTTGAAATTTACAACAGCAAACGTTTTCAATCATACAAAATCTCATTTTATCTACATGAGAGCCTCGAAGAACGTTTGAAGCGGTGGGGAACAATAAAGACTTCAATATAAATTCTATTTATGGGATTTGGATGTTTCGCTCAATAAAATTTCCAGTCTAATAAAAGGTCTGCTTTAAATATTTACTTTAAGGTCTATCTATTGGAAATATTATTGCATTAAATGTTTTTCTATTAAAAAATTTGTCACTTTTGTATTTTTATCATAGATAATGGAATTTGGTAGCTGATTAGGTCTGCTTTATATATTTAACTTAAGGTCTATCTATTGGAAATATTATTGCATTAAATGTTTTTATATTAAAAAATTGTGTAACTTTTGTATTTGTATCATAGAGAATGGAATTTGGTAGCTGATTAGGTCTGCTTAAAATAACTACCTTAAGGTCTATCTATTGGAAATATTGCATTAAATGTTTTTCTATTAAAAAATGTGTCACTCTTGTATTTTTATCATAGATAATGGAATTTGATAGCTAATTAGTTCTGCTTTAATTATTTATATTCAGGTCTATCTATTGGAAATATTATTGCATTAAATGTTTTTCTATTAAAAAATGTGTCACTTTTGTATTTTTATCATTGAGAATAGAACTTGGTAGCTGATTAGGTCTGCTTTAAATAAATACCTTAAGGTCTATCTATTGGAAATATTATTGCATTAAATGTTTCTCTATTAAACAATGTGTCACTTTTGTATTTTTATCATAGAGAATGGAATTTGGTAACTGATTAGGTCTGCTT
This sequence comes from Prosapia bicincta, assembly GCA_036971475.1. NCBI lineage: Eukaryota > Metazoa > Arthropoda > Insecta > Hemiptera > Cercopidae > Prosapia > Prosapia bicincta. The sequence continues at coordinate 35,240,379 of JBAIZL010000001.1, forward strand.
TAAATATTTACCTTAAGGTCTATCTATTGGAAATACAATTGGATTAAATGTTTTTCTATTAAAAAATTTGTCACTTTTGTATTTTTATCATAGATAATGGAATTTGGTAGCTTATTAGGTCTGCTTTATATATTTACCTTAAGGTCTATCTATTGGAAATATTATTGCTTTAAATGTTTTTATATTAAAAAAATTGTGTCACTTTTGTATTTGTATCATAGAGAGTGGAATTTGGTAGCTGATTAGGTCTGCTTTAAATAATTACCTTAAGGTCTATCTATTGGGAATATTATTGCATTAAATGTTTTTCTATTACAAAATTTGTCACTCTTGTATTTTTATCATAGAGAATGGAATTTGGTAGCTAATTAGTTCTGCTTTAATTATTTATATTCAGGTCTATCTATTGGAAATATTATTGCATTAAATGTTTTTCTATTAAAAAATGTGTCACTTTTGCATTTTTATCATAGAGAATGGAATTTGGTAGCTGATTAGGTCTGCTTTAAATAATTACCTTAAAGTCTATATATTGGAAATATTATTGCATTAAATGTTTCTCTATTAAACAATGTGTCACTTTTGTATTTTTATCATAGAGAATGGAATTTGGTAACTGATTAGGTCTGCTTTAAATATTTACCTTAAGGTCTATCTATTGGAAATACAATTGGATTAAAAGTTTTTCTATTAACAAAATTTGTCACTTTTGTATTTTTATCATAGATAATGGAATTTGGTAGCTTATTAGGTCTGCTTTATATATTAACCTTAAGGTCTATCTATTGGAAATATTATTGCTTTAAATGTTTTTATATTAAAAAATTGTGTCACTTTTGTATTTGTATCATAGAGAATGGAATTTTGTAGCTGATTAGGTCTGCTTTAAATAATTCCCTTAAGGTCTAGCTATTGGGAATATTATTGCATTAAATGTTTTTCTATTACAAAATTTGTCACTCTTGTATTTTTATCATAGAGAATGGAATTTGGTAGCTAATTAGTTCTGCTTTAATTATTTATATTCAGGTCTATCTATTGAAAATATTATTGCATTAAATGTTTTTCTATTAAAAAATGTGTCACTTTTGTATTTTTATCATAGAGAATGGAATTTGGTAGCTGATTAGGTCTGCTTTAAATAATTACCTTAAGGTCTATCTATTGGAAATATTATTGCATTAAATGTTTCTCTATTAAACAATGTGTCACTTTTGTATTTTTATCATAGAGAATGGAATTTGGTAGCTGATTAGGTCTGCTTTAAATATTTACCTTAAGGTCTATCTATTGGAAATATTGCATTAAATGTTTTTCTATTAAAAAATGTGTCTCTCTTGTATTTTTATCATAAAGAATGGAATTTGGTAGCTAATTAGTTCTGCTTTAAATATTTATATTCAGGTCTATCTATTGGAAATATTATTGCATTAAATGTTTTTCTCTTAAAAAATGTGTCACTTTTGTATTTTTATCATAGAGAATGGAATTTGGTAGCTAATTAGTTCTGCTTTAATTATTTATATTCAAGTCTATCTATTGGAAATATTATTGCATTAAATGTTTTTCTATTAAAAAATGTGTAACTTTTGTATTTTTATCATAGAGAATGGAATTTGGTAGATGATTAGGTCTGCTTTAAATATTTACCTTAAGGTCTATCTACTGGAAATATTGCATTAAATGTTTTTCTATTAAAAAATGTGTTACTTTTATATTTTTATCATTGAGAATGGAATTTGGTAGCTGATTAGGTCTGCTTTAAATAATTACCTTAAGGTCTATCTATTGGAAATATTATTGCATTAAATGTTTCTCTATTAAAAATGTGTCACTTTTGTATTTTTATCATAGAGAATGGAATTTGGTAGCTAATTAGTTCTGCTTTAATTATTTATATTCAGGTCTATCTATTGGAAATATTGCATTAAATGTTTTTCTATTAAAAAATGTGTCACTTTTGTATTTTTATCATAGATAATGGAATTTGGTAGCTGATTAGGTCTGCTTTAAATATTTACCTTAAGGTCTATCTACTGGAAATATTGCATTAATAGTTTTTCTATTAAAAAATGTGTCACTTTTGTATTTTTATCATTGAGAATGGAATTTGGTAGCTGATTAGGTCTGCTTTAAATAATTACCTTAATGTCTATCTATTGGAAATATTATTGCAATAAATGTTTCTCTATTAAAAATGTGTCACTTTTGTATTTTTATTATAGAGAATGAAATTTGTAGCTGATTAGGTCTGCTTTAAATATTTACCTTAAGGTCTATCTATTGGGAATATTATTGCATTAAATGTTTTTCTATTAACAAATGTGTCACTTTTGTATTTGTATCATAGAGAATGGAATTTGGTAGCTGATTAGGTCTGCTTTAAATATTTACCTTAAGGTCTATCTATTGGAAATATTGCATTAAAAGTTTTTCTATTAAAAAATGTGTCTCTCTTGTATTTGTATCATAGAGAATGGAATTTGGTAACTGATTAGGTCTGCTTTAAATATTTACCTTAAGGTCTATCTATTGGAAATACAATTGGATTAAATGTTTTTCTATTAAAAAATTTGTCACTTTTGTATTTTTATCATAGATAATGGAATTTGGTAGCTTATTAGGTCTGCTTTATATATTTACCTTAAGGTCTATCTATTGGAAATATTATTGCTTTAAATGTTTTTATATTAAAAAAATTGTGTCACTTTTGTATTTGTATCATAGAGAGTGGAATTTGGTAGCTGATTAGGTCTGCTTTAAATAATTACCTTAAGGTCTATCTATTGGGAATATTATTGCATTAAATGTTTTTCTATTACAAAATTTGTCACTCTTGTATTTTTATCATAGAGAATGGAATTTGGTAGCTAATTAGTTCTGCTTTAATTATTTATATTCAGGTCTATCTATTGGAAATATTATTGCATTAAATGTTTTTCTATTAAAAAATGTGTCACTTTTGTATTTTTATCATAGAGAATGGAATTTGGTAGCTGATTAGGTCTGCTTTAAATAATTACCTTAAAGTCTATATATTGGAAATATTATTGCATTAAATGTTTCTCTATTAAACAATGTGTCACTTTTGTATTTTTATCATAGAGAATGGAATTTGGTAACTGATTAGGTCTGCTTTAAATATTTACCTTAAGGTCTATCTATTGGAAATACAATTGGATTAAAAGTTTTTCTATTAACAAAATTTGTCACTTTTGTATTTTTATCATAGATAATGGAATTTGGTAGCTTATTAGGTCTGCTTTATATATTAACCTTAAGGTCTATCTATTGGAAATATTATTGCTTTAAATGTTTTTATATTAAAAAATTGTGTCACTTTTGTATTTGTATCATAGAGAATGGAATTTTGTAGCTGATTAGGTCTGCTTTAAATAATTCCCTTAAGGTCTAGCTATTGGGAATATTATTGCATTAAATGTTTTTCTATTACAAAATTTGTCACTCTTGTATTTTTATCATAGAGAATGGAATTTGGTAGCTAATTAGTTCTGCTTTAATTATTTATATTCAGGTCTATCTATTGAAAATATTATTGCATTAAATGTTTTTCTATTAAAAAATGTGTCACTTTTGTATTTTTATCATAGAGAATGGAATTTGGTAGCTGATTAGGTCTGCTTTAAATAATTACCTTAAGGTCTATCTATTGGAAATATTATTGCATTAAATGTTTCTCTATTAAACAATGTGTCACTTTTGTATTTTTATCATAGAGAATGGAATTTGGTAGCTGATTAGGTCTGCTTTAAATATTTACCTTAAGGTCTATCTATTGGAAATATTGCATTAAATGTTTTTCTATTAAAAAATGTGTCTCTCTTGTATTTTTATCATAAAGAATGGAATTTGGTAGCTAATTAGTTCTGCTTTAAATATTTATATTCAGGTCTATCTATTGGAAATATTATTGCATTAAATGTTTTTCTCTTAAAAAATGTGTCACTTTTGTATTTTTATCATAGAGAATGGAATTTGGTAGCTAATTAGTTCTGCTTTAATTATTTATATTCAAGTCTATCTATTGGAAATATTATTGCATTAAATGTTTTTCTATTAAAAAATGTGTAACTTTTGTATTTTTATCATAGAGAATGGAATTTGGTAGATGATTAGGTCTGCTTTAAATATTTACCTTAAGGTCTATCTACTGGAAATATTGCATTAAATGTTTTTCTATTAAAAAATGTGTTACTTTTATATTTTTATCATTGAGAATGGAATTTGGTAGCTGATTAGGTCTGCTTTAAATAATTACCTTAAGGTCTATCTATTGGAAATATTATTGCATTAAATGTTTCTCTATTAAAAATGTGTCACTTTTGTATTTTTATCATAGAGAATGGAATTTGGTAGCTAATTAGTTCTGCTTTAATTATTTATATTCAGGTCTATCTATTGGAAATATTGCATTAAATGTTTTTCTATTAAAAAATGTGTCACTTTTGTATTTTTATCATAGATAATGGAATTTGGTAGCTGATTAGGTCTGCTTTAAATATTTACCTTAAGGTCTATCTACTGGAAATATTGCATTAATAGTTTTTCTATTAAAAAATGTGTCACTTTTGTATTTTTATCATTGAGAATGGAATTTGGTAGCTGATTAGGTCTGCTTTAAATAATTACCTTAATGTCTATCTATTGGAAATATTATTGCAATAAATGTTTCTCTATTAAAAATGTGTCACTTTTGTATTTTTATTATAGAGAATGAAATTTGTAGCTGATTAGGTCTGCTTTAAATATTTACCTTAAGGTCTATCTATTGGGAATATTATTGCATTAAATGTTTTTCTATTAACAAATGTGTCACTTTTGTATTTGTATCATAGAGAATGGAATTTGGTAGCTGATTAGGTCTGCTTTAAATATTTACCTTAAGGTCTATCTATTGGAAATATTGCATTAAAAGTTTTTCTATTAAAAAATGTGTCTCTCTTGTATTTGTATCATAGAGAATGGAATTTGGTAACTGATTAGGTCTGCTTTAAATATTTACCTTAAGGTCTATCTATTGGAAATACAATTGGATTAAATGTTTTTCTATTAACCAATGTGTCACTTTTGTATTTTTATCATAGAGAACGGAATTTGGTAGCAGATTAGGTCTGCTTTAAATATTTACCTTAAGGTCTATCTATTGAAAATATTATTGTATTAAATGTTTTTCTATTAAAAAATGTGTCACTTTTGTATTTTTATCATAGAGAATGGAATTTGGTAGCTGATTAGGTCTGCTTTAAATAATTACCTTATGGTCTATCTACTGGAAATATTATTGCATTAAATGTTTCTCTATTAAAAAATGTGTCACTTTTGTATTTTTATCATAGAGAATGGAATTTGGTAACTGATTACGTCTGCTTTAAATATTTACCTTAAGGTCTATCTATTGGAAATACAATTGGATTAAATGTTTTTCTATTAAAAAATTTGTCACTTTTGTATTTTTATCATAGATAATGGAATTTGGTAGCTTATTGGGTCTGCTTTATATATTTACCTTAAGGTCTATCTATTAGTAATATTATTGCATTAAATGTTTTTCTATTAAAAAATTTGTCACTCTTGTATTTTTATCATAGAGAATGGAATTTGGTAGCTAATTAGTTCTGCTTTAATTATTTATATTCAGGTCTATCTATTGGAAATATTATTGCATTAAATGTTTTTCTATTAAAAAATGTGTCACTTTTGTATTTTTATCATAGAGAATGGAATTTGGTAGCTAATTAGTTCTGCTTTAATTATTTATATTCAGGTCTATCTATTGGAAATATTATTGCATTAAATGTTTTTCTATTAAAAAATGTGTCACTTTTGTATTTTTATCATAGAGAAGGGAATTTGGTAGCTGATTAGGTCTCCTTTAAATATTTACCTTAAGGTCTATGTACTGGAAATATTCCATTAAATGTTTTCTATTAAAAAATGAGCCACTTTTGTATTTTTATCATTGAGAATGGAATTTGGTAGCTGATTAGGTCTGCTTTAAATAATTACCTTAAGGTCTATCTATTGGAAATATTATTGCATTGAATGTTTTTCTATTAAAAATGTGTCACTTTTGTGTTTTTATCATAGAGAATGGAATTTGGTAGCTAATTAGTTCTGCTTTAATTATTTATATTCAGGTCTATCAATTGGAAATATTATTGCATTAAATGTTTTTCTATTAAAAAATGTGTCACTTTTGTATTTTTATCATAGAGAATGGAATTTGGTAGCTGATTAGGTCTGCTTTAAATAATTACCTTAAGGTCTATCTATTGGAAATATTATTGCATTAAATGGTTTTCTATTAAAAAATTTGTCACTTTTGTATTTTTATCATAGAGAATGGAATTTGGTAGCTGATTAGGTCTGCTTTAAATATTTACCTTAAGGTCTATCTACTGGAAATATTGCATTAAATGTTTTTCTATTAAAAAATGTGTCACTTTTGTATTTTTATCATAGAGAATGGAATTTGGTAGCTAATTAGTTCTGCTTTAATTATTTATATTCAGGTCTATCAATTGGAAATATTATTGCATTAAATGTTTTTCTATTAAAAAATGTGTCACTTTTGTATTTTTATCATAGAGAATAGAATTTGGTAGCTGATTAGGTCTGCTTTAAATAATTACCTTAAGGTCTATCTATTGGAAATATTATTGCATTAAATGTTTTTCTATTAACAAATGTGTCACTTTTGTATTTTTATCATTGAGAATGGAATTTGGTAGCTGATTAGGTCTGCTTTAAATAATTACCTTAAGGTCTATCTATTGGAAATATTATTGCATTAAATGTTTCTCTATTAAAAATGTGTCACTTTTGTATTTTTATCATAGAGAATGGAATTTGGTAGCTAATTAGTTCTGCTTTAATTATTTATATTCAGGTCTATCTATTGGAAATATTATTGCATTAAATGTTTTTCTATTACAAAATGTGTCACTTTTGTATTTTTATCATAGGGAATGGAATTTGGTAACTGATTAGGTCTGCTTTAAATATTTACCTTAAGGTCTATCTATTGGAAATACAATTGGATTAAATGTTTTTCTATTAAAAAATTTGTCACTTTTGTATTTTTATCATAGATAATGGAATTTGGTAGCTTATTAGGTCTGCTTTATATATTTACCTTAAGGTCTATCTATTGGAAATATTATTGCTTTAAATATTTTTATATTAAAAAATTGTGTCACTTTTGTATTTGTATCATAGAGAATGGAATTTGGTAGCTGATTAGGTCTGCTTTAAATAATTACCTTAAGGTCTATCTATTGGGAATATTATTGCATTAAATGTTTTTCTATTACAAAATTTGTCACTCTTGTATTTTTATCATCGAGAATGGAATTTGGTAGCTAATTAGTTCTGCTTTAATTATTTATATTCAGGTCTATCTATTGGAAATATTATTGCATTAAATGTTTTTCTATTAAAAAATGTGTCACTTTTGTATTTTTATCATAGAGAATAGAATTTGGTAGCTGATTAGGTCTGCTTTAAATAATTACCTTAAAGTCTATCTATTGGAAATATTATTACATTAAATGTTTCTCTATTAAACAATGTGTCACTTTTGTATTTTTATCATAGAGAATGGAATTTGGTAGCTGATTAGGTCTGCTTTAAATATTTACATTAAGGTCTATGTACTGGAAATATTGCATTAAATGTTTTCTATTAAAAAATGAGTCACTTTTGTATTTTTATCATTGAGAATGGAATTTGGTAGCTGATTAGGTCTGCTTTAAATAATTACCTTAAGGTCTATCTATTGGAAATATTATTGCATTAAATGTTTCTCTATTAAAAATGTGTCACTTTTGTGTTTTTATCATAGAGAATGGAATTTGGTAGCTAATTAGTTCTGCTTTAATTATTTATATTCAGGTCTATCTATTGGAAATATTATTGCATTAAATGTTTTTCTATTAAAAAATGTGTCACTTTTGTATTTTTATCATTGAGAATGGAATTTGGTAGCTGATTAGGTCTGCTTTAAATAATTACCTTAAGGTCTATCTATTGGAAATATTATTGCATTAAATGTTTCTCTATTAAAAATGTGTCACTTTTGTATTTTTATCATAGAGAATGGAATTTGGTAGCTTATTAGTTCTGCTTTAATTATTTATATTCAGGTCTATCAATTTTAAATATTATTGCATTAAATGTTTTTCTATTAAAAAATGTGTCACTTTTGTATTTTTATCATAGAGAATGGAATTTGGTAGCTGATTAGGTCTGCTTTAAATAATTACCTTAAGGTCTATCTATTGGAAATATTATTGCATTAAATGTTTTTCTATTAAAAAATGTGTCACTTTTGTATTTTTATCATTGAGAATGGAATTTGGTAGCTGATTAGGTCTGCTTTAAATAATTACCTTAAGGTCTATCTATTGGAAATATTATTGCATTAAATGTTTCTCTATTAAAAATGTGTCACTTTTGTATTTTTATCATAGAGAATGGAATTTGGTAGCTAATTAGTTCTGCTTTAATTATTTATATTCAGGTCTATCTATTGGAAATATTATTGCATTAAATGTTTCTCTATTAAACAATGTGTCACTTTTGTATTTTTATCATAGAGAATGGAATTTGGTAACTGATTAGGTCTGCTTTAAATATTTATCTTAAGGTCTATCTATTGGAAATACAATTGGATTAAATGTTTTTCTATTAAAAAATTTGTCACTTTTGTATTTTTATCATAGATAATGGAATTTGGTAGCTTATTAGGTCTGCTTTATATATTTACCTTAAGGTCTATCTATTGGAAATATTATTGCTTTAAATGTTTTTATAATAAAAAATTGTGTCACTTTTGTATTTGTATCATAGAGAATGGAATTTGGTAGCTGATTAGGTCTGCTTTAAATAATTACCTTAAGGTCTATCTATTGGGAATATTATTGCATTAAATGTTTTTCTATTACAAAATTTGTCACTCTTGTATTTTTATCATAGAGAATGGAATTTGGTAGCTAATTAGTTCTGCTTTAATTATTTATATTCAGGTCTATCTATTGAAAATATTATTGCATTAAATGTTTTTCTATTAAAAAATGTGTCACTTTTGTATTTTTATCATAGAGAATGGAATTTGGTAGCTGATTAGGTCTGCTTTAAATAATTACCTTAAGGTCTATCTATTGGAAATATTATTGCATTAAATGTTTCTCTATTAAACAATGTGTCACTTTTGTATTTTTATCATAGAGAATGGAATTTGGTAGCTGATTAGGTCTGCTTTAAATATTTACCTTAAGGTCTATCTATTGGAAATATTGCATTAAATGTTTTTCTATTAAAAAATGTGTCTCTCTTGTATTTGTATCATAGAGAATGGAATTTGGTAACTGATCAGGTCTGCTTTAAATATTTACCTTAAGTCTATCTATTGGTAATATTATTGCGTTAAATGTTTTTCTATTAAAAAATTTGTCACTCTTGTATTTTTATCATTGAGAATGGAATTTGGTAGCTAATTAGTTCTGCTTTAATTATTTATATTCAGGTCTATCTACTGGAAATATTGCATTAAATGTTTTTCTATTAAAAAATGTGTCTCTCTTGTATTTGTATCATAGAGAATGGAATTTGGTAACTGATCAGGTCTGCTTTAAATATTTACCTTAAGTCTATCTATTGGTAATATTATTGCGTTAAATGTTTTTCTATTAAAAAATTTGTCACTCTTGTATTTTTATCATTGAGAATGGAATTTGGTAGCTAATTAGTTCTGCTTTAATTATTTATATTCAGGTCTATCTACTGGAAATATTGCATTAAATGTTTTTCTATTAAAAAATGTGTTACTTTTGTATTTTTATCATTGAGAATGGAATTTGGTAGCTAATTAGTTCTGCTTTAATTATTTATATTCAGGTCTATCTATTGGAAATATTATTGCATTAAATGTTTTTCTATTAAAAAATGTGTCACTTTTGTATTTTTATCATAGAGAATGGAATTTGGTAGCTGATTAGGTCTGCTTTAAATATTTACCTTAAGGTCTATCTATTGGAAATATTGCATTAAATGTTTTTCTATTAAAAAATGTGTCTCTCTTGTATTTGTATCATAGAGAATGGAATTTGGTAACTGATCAGGTCTGCTTTAAATATTTACCTTAAGGTCTATCTATTGGTAATATTATTGCATTAAATGTTTTTTTATTAAAAAATTTGTCACTCTTGTATTTTTATCATAGAGAATGGAATTTGGTAGCTAATTAGTTCTGCTTTAATTATTTATATTCAGGTCTATCTACTGGAAATATTGCATTAAATGTTTTTCTATTAAAAAATGTGTTACTTTTGTATTTTTATCATTGAGAATGGAATTTGGTAGCTGATTAGGTCTGCTTTAAATAATTACCTTAAGGTCTATCTATTGGAAATATTATTGCATTAAATGTTTCTCTATTAAAAATGTGTCACTTTTGTATTTTTATCATAGAGAATGGAATTTGGTAGCTAATTAGTTCTGCTTTAATTATTTATATTCAGGTCTATCTATTGGAAATATTATTGCATTAAATGTTTTTCTATTAAAAAATGTGTCACTTTTGTATTTTTATCATTGAGAATGGAATTTGGTAGCTGATTAGGTCTGCTTTAAATAATTACCTTAATGTCTATCTATTGGAAATATTATTGCAATAAATGTTTCTCTATTAAAAATGTGTCACTTTTGTATTTTTATTATAGAGAATGAAATTTGTAGCTGATTAGGTCTGCTTTAAATATTTACCTTAAGGTCTATCTATTGGGAATATTATTGCATTATATGTTTTTCTATTAAAAAATGTGTCACTTTTGTATTTGTATCATAGAGAATGGAATTTGGTAGCTGATTAGGTCTGCTTTAAATAATTACCTTAATGTCTATCTATTGGAAATATTATTGCAATAAATGTTTCTCTATTAAAAATGTGTCACTTTTGTATTTTTATCATAGAGAATGGAATTTGGTAGCTAATTAGTTCTGCTTTAATTATTTATATTCAGGTCTATCTATTGGAAATATTATTGCATTAAATGTTTTTCTATTAAAAAATGTGTCACTTTTGTATTTTTATCTTAGAGAATGGAATTTGGTAGCTGATTAGGTCTGCTTTAAATATTTACCTTAAAGTCTATCTACTGGAAATATTGCATTAAATGTTTTTCTATTAAAAAGTGTGTCACTTTTGTATTTTTATCATTGAGAATGGAATTTGGTAGCTGATTAGGTCTGCTTTAAATAATTACCTTAATGTCTATCTATTGGAAATATTATTGCAATAAATGTTTCTCTATTAAAAATGTGTCACTTTTGTATTTTTATTATAGAGAATGAAATTTGTAGCTGATTAGGTCTGCTTTAAATATTTACCTTAAGGTCTATCAATTGGGAATATTATTGCATTAAATGTTTTTCTATTAAAAAATGTGTCACTTTTGTATTTGTATCATAGAGAATGGAATTTGGTAGCTGATTAGGTCTGCTTTAAATATTTACCTTGAGGTCTATCTATTGGAATAATTGCATTAAAAGTTTTTCTATTAAAAAATGTGTCTCTCTTGTATTTGTATCATAGAGAATGGAATTTGGTAACTGATTAGGTCTGCTTTAAATATTTACCTTAAGGTCTATCTATTGGAAATACAATTGGATTAAATGTTTTTCTATTAAAAAATGTGTCGCTTTTGTATTTTTATCATAGAGAACGGAATTTGGTAGCAGATTAGGTCTGCTTTAAATATTTACCTTAAGGTCTATCTATTGGAAATACAATTGGATTAAATGTTTTTCTATTAAAAAATTTGTCACTTTTGTATTTTTATCATAGATAATGGAATTTGGTAGCTTATTAGGTCTGCTTTATATATTTACCTTAAGGTCTATCTATTGGAAATATTATTGCTTTAAATGTTTTTATATTAAAAAATTGTGTCACTTTTGTATTTGTATCATAGAGAACGGAATTTGGTAGCTGATTAGGTCTGCTTTAAATAATTACCTTAAGGTCTATCTATTGGGAATATTATTGCATTAAATGTTTTTCTATTACAAAATTTGTCACTCTTGTATTTTTATCATCGAGAATGGAATTTGGTAGCTAATTAGTTCTGCTTTAATTATTTATATTCAGGTCTATCTATTGGAAATATTATTGCATTAAATGTTTTTCTATTAAAAAATGTGTCACTTTTGTATTTTTATCATAGAGAATAGAATTTGGTAGCTGATTAGGTCTGCTTTAAATAATTACCTTAAAGTCTATCTATTGGAAATATTATTACATTAAATGTTTCTCTATTAAACAATGTGTCACTTTTGTATTTTTATCATAGAGAATGGAATTTGGTAGCTGATTAGGTCTGCTTTAAATATTTACATTAAGGTCTATGTACTGGAAATATTGCATTAAATGTTTTCTATTAAAAAATGAGTCACTTTTGTATTTTTATCATTGAGAATGGAATTTGGTAGCTGATTAGGTCTGCTTTAAATAATTACCTTAAGGTCTATCTATTGGAAATATTATTGCATTAAATGTTTCTCTATTAAAAATGTGTCACTTTTGTGTTTTTATCATAGAGAATGGAATTTGGTAGCTAATTAGTTCTGCTTTAATTATTTATATTCAGGTCTATCTATTGGAAATATTATTGCATTAAATGGTTTTCTATTAAAAAATTTGTCACTTTTGTATTTTTATCATAGAGAATGGAATTTGGTAGCTGATTAGGTCTGCTTTAAATATTTACCTTAAGGTCTATCTACTGGAAATATTGCATTAAATGTTTTTCTATTAAAAAATGTGTCACTTTTGTATTTTTATCATAGAGAATGGAATTTGGTAGCTTATTAGTTCTGCTTTAATTATTTATATTCAGGTCTATCAATTTTAAATATTATTGCATTAAATGTTTTTCTATTAAAAAATGTGTCACTTTTGTATTTTTATCATAGAGAATGGAATTTGGTAGCTGATTAGGTCTGCTTTAAATAATTACCTTAAGGTCTATCTATTGGAAATATTATTGCATTATATGTTTTTCTATTAAAAAATGTGTCACTTTTGTATTTTTATCATTGAGAATGGAATTTGGTAGCTGATTAGGTCTGCTTTAAATAATTACCTTAAGGTCTATCTATTGGAAATATTATTGCATTAAATGTTTCTCTATTAAAAATGTGTCACTTTTGTATTTTTATCATAGAGAATGGAATTTGGTAGCTTATTAGTTCTGCTTTAATTATTTATATTCAGGTCTATCAATTTTAAATATTATTGCATTAAATGTTTTTCTATTAAAAAATGTGTCACTTTTGTATTTTTATCATAGAGAATGGAATTTGGTAGCTGATTAGGTCTGCTTTAAATAATTACCTTAAGGTCTATCTATTGGAAATATTATTGCATTAAATGTTTTTCTATTAAAAAATGTGTCACTTTTGTATTTTTATCATTGAGAATGGAATTTGGTAGCTGATTAGGTCTGCTTTAAATAATTACCTTAAGGTCTATCTATTGGAAATATTATTGCATTAAATGTTTCTCTATTAAAAATGTGTCACTTTTGTATTTTTATCATAGAGAATGGAATTTGGTAGCTAATTAGTTCTGCTTTAATTATTTATATTCAGGTCTATCTATTGGAAATATTATTGCATTAAATGTTTCTCTATTAAACAATGTGTCACTTTTGTATTTTTATCATAGAGAATGGAATTTGGTAACTGATTAGGTCTGCTTTAAATATTTATCTTAAGGTCTATCTATTGGAAATACAATTGGATTAAATGTTTTTCTATTAAAAAATTTGTCACTTTTGTATTTTTATCATAGATAATGGAATTTGGTAGCTTATTAGGTCTGCTTTATATATTTACCTTAAGGTCTATCTATTGGAAATATTATTGCTTTAAATGTTTTTATAATAAAAAATTGTGTCACTTTTGTATTTGTATCATAGAGAATGGAATTTGGTAGCTGATTAGGTCTGCTTTAAATAATTACCTTAAGGTCTATCTATTGGGAATATTATTGCATTAAATGTTTTTCTATTACAAAATTTGTCACTCTTGTATTTTTATCATAGAGAATGGAATTTGGTAGCTAATTAGTTCTGCTTTAATTATTTATATTCAGGTCTATCTATTGAAAATATTATTGCATTAAATGTTTTTCTATTAAAAAATGTGTCACTTTTGTATTTTTATCATAGAGAATGGAATTTGGTAGCTGATTAGGTCTGCTTTAAATAATTACCTTAAGGGCTATCTATTGGAAATATTATTGCATTAAATGTTTCTCTATTAAACAATGTGTCACTTTTGTATTTTTATCATAGAGAATGGAATTTGGTAGCTGATTAGGTCTGCTTTAAATATTTACCTTAAGGTCTATCTATTGGAAATATTGCATTAAATGTTTTTCTATTAAAAAATGTGTCTCTCTTGTATTTGTATCATAGAGAATGGAATTTGGTAACTGATCAGGTCTGCTTTAAATATTTACCTTAAGTCTATCTATTGGTAATATTATTGCGTTAAATGTTTTTCTATTAAAAAATTTGTCACTCTTGTATTTTTATCATTGAGAATGGAATTTGGTAGCTAATTAGTTCTGCTTTAATTATTTATATTCAGGTCTATCTACTGGAAATATTGCATTAAATGTTTTTCTATTAAAAAATGTGTCTCTCTTGTATTTGTATCATAGAGAATGGAATTTGGTAACTGATCAGGTCTGCTTTAAATATTTACCTTAAGTCTATCTATTGGTAATATTATTGCGTTAAATGTTTTTCTATTAAAAAATTTGTCACTCTTGTATTTTTATCATTGAGAATGGAATTTGGTAGCTAATTAGTTCTGCTTTAATTATTTATATTCAGGTCTATCTACTGGAAATATTGCATTAAATGTTTTTCTATTAAAAAATGTGTTACTTTTGTATTTTTATCATTGAGAATGGAATTTGGTAGCTAATTAGTTCTGCTTTAATTATTTATATTCAGGTCTATCTATTGGAAATATTATTGCATTAAAAGTTTTTCTATTAAAAAATGTGTCACTTTTGTATTTTTATCATAGAGAATGGAATTTGGTAGCTGATTAGGTCTGCTTTAAATATTTACCTTAAGGTCTATCTATTGGAAATATTGCATTAAATGTTTTTCTATTAAAAAATGTGTCTCTCTTGTATTTGTATCATAGAGAATGGAATTTGGTAACTGATCAGGTCTGCTTTAAATATTTACCTTAAGGTCTATCTATTGGTAATATTATTGCATTAAATGTTTTTTTATTAAAAAATTTGTCACTCTTGTATTTTTATCATAGAGAATGGAATTTGGTAGCTAATTAGTTCTGCTTTAATTATTTATATTCAGGTCTATCTACTGGAAATATTGCATTAAATGTTTTTCTATTAAAAAATGTGTTACTTTTGTATTTTTATCATTGAGAATGGAATTTGGTAGCTGATTAGGTCTGCTTTAAATAATTACCTTAAGGTCTATCTATTGGAAATATTATTGCATTAAATGTTTCTCTATTAAAAATGTGTCACTTTTGTATTTTTATCATAGAGAATGGAATTTGGTAGCTAATTAGTTCTGCTTTAATTATTTATATTCAGGTCTATCTATTGGAAATATTATTGCATTAAATGTTTTTCTATTAAAAAATGTGTCACTTTTGTATTTTTATCATTGAGAATGGAATTTGGTAGCTGATTAGGTCTGCTTTAAATAATTACCTTAATGTCTATCTATTGGAAATATTATTGCAATAAATGTTTCTCTATTAAAAATGTGTCACTTTTGTATTTTTATTATAGAGAATGAAATTTGTAGCTGATTAGGTCTGCTTTAAATATTTACCTTAAGGTCTATCTATTGGGAATATTATTGCATTATATGTTTTTCTATTAAAAAATGTGTCACTTTTGTATTTGTATCATAGAGAATGGAATTTGGTAGCTGATTAGGTCTGCTTTAAATAATTACCTTAATGTCTATCTATTGGAAATATTATTGCAATAAATGTTTCTCTATTAAAAATGTGTCACTTTTGTATTTTTATCATAGAGAATGGAATTTGGTAGCTAATTAGTTCTGCTTTAATTATTTATATTCAGGTCTATCTATTGGAAATATTATTGCATTAAATGTTTTTCTATTAAAAAATGTGTCACTTTTGTATTTTTATCTTAGAGAATGGAATTTGGTAGCTGATTAGGTCTGCTTTAAATATTTACCTTAAAGTCTATCTACTGGAAATATTGCATTAAATGTTTTTCTATTAAAAAGTGTGTCACTTTTGTATTTTTATCATTGAGAATGGAATTTGGTAGCTGATTAGGTCTGCTTTAAATAATTACCTTAATGTCTATCTATTGGAAATATTATTGCAATAAATGTTTCTCTATTAAAAATGTGTCACTTTTGTATTTTTATTATAGAGAATGAAATTTGTAGCTGATTAGGTCTGCTTTAAATATTTACCTTAAGGTCTATCAATTGGGAATATTATTGCATTAAATGTTTTTCTATTAAAAAATGTGTCACTTTTGTATTTGTATCATAGAGAATGGAATTTGGTAGCTGATTAGGTCTGCTTTAAATATTTACCTTGAGGTCTATCTATTGGAATAATTGCATTAAAAGTTTTTCTATTAAAAAATGTGTCTCTCTTGTATTTGTATCATAGAGAATGGAATTTGGTAACTGATTAGGTCTGCTTTAAATATTTACCTTAAGGTCTATCTATTGGAAATACAATTGGATTAAATGTTTTTCTATTAAAAAATTTGTCACTTTTGTATTTTTATCATAGATAATGGAATTTGGTAGCTTATTGGGTCTGCTTTATATATTTACCTTAAGGTCTATCTATTGGTAATATTATTGCATTAAATGTTTTTCTATTAAAAAATTTGTTACTTTTGTATTTTTATCATTGAGAATGGAATTTGGTAGCTGATTAGGTCTGCTTTAAATAATTACCTTAAGGTCTATCTATTGGAAATATTATTGCATTAAATGTTTCTCTATTAAAAATGTGTCACTTTTGTATTTTTATCATAGAGAATGGAATTTGGTAGCTAATTAGTTCTGCCTTAATTATTTATATTCAGGTCTATCTATTGGAAATATTATTGCATTAAATGTTTTTCTATTAAAAAATGTGTCACTTTTGTATTTTTATCATTGAGAATGGAATTTGGTAGCTGATTAGGTCTGCTTTAAATAATTACCTTAATGTCTATCTATTGGAAATATTATTGCAATAAATGTTTCTCTATTAAAAATGTGTCACTTTTGTATTTTTATTATAGAGAATGAAATTTGTAGCTGATTAGGTCTGCTTTAAATATTTACCTTAAGGTCTATCTATTGGGAATATTATTGCATTATATGTTTTTCTATTAAAAAATGTGTCACTTTTGTATTTGTATCATAGAGAATGGAATTTGGTAGCTGATTAGGTCTGCTTTAAATAATTACCTTAATGTCTATCTATTGGAAATATTATTGCAATAAATGTTTCTCTATTAAAAATGTGTCACTTTTGTATTTTTATCATAGAGAATGGAATTTGGTAGCTAATTAGTTCTGCTTTAATTATTTATATTCAGGTCTATCTATTGGAAATATTATTGCATTAAATGTTTTTCTATTAAAAAATGTGTCACTTTTGTATTTTTATCTTAGAGAATGGAATTTGGTAGCTGATTAGGTCTGCTTTAAATATTTACCTTAAAGTCTATCTACTGGAAATATTGCATTAAATGTTTTTCTATTAAAAAGTGTGTCACTTTTGTATTTTTATCATTGAGAATGGAATTTGGTAGCTGATTAGGTCTGCTTTAAATAATTACCTTAATGTCTATCTATTGGAAATATTATTGCAATAAATGTTTCTCTTTTAAAAATGTGTCACTTTTGTATTTTTATTATAGAGAATGAAATTTGTAGCTGATTAGGTCTGCTTTAAATATTTACCTTAAGGTCTATCAATTGGGAATATTATTGCATTAAATGTTTTTCTATTAAAAAATGTGTCACTTTTGTATTTGTATCATAGAGAAAGGAATTTGGTAGCTGATTAGGTCTGCTTTAAATATTTACCTTGAGGTCTATCTATTGGAATAATTGCATTAAAAGTTTTTCTATTAAAAAATGTGTCTCTCTTGTATTTGTATCATAGAGAATGGAATTTGGTAACTGATTAGGTCTGCTTTAAATATTTACCTTAAGGTCTATCTATTGGAAATACAATTGGATTAAATGTTTTTCTATTAAAAAATGTGTCGCTTTTGTATTTTTATCATAGAGACCGGAATTTGGTAGCAGATTAGGTCTGCTTTAAATATTTACCTTAAGGTCTATCTATTGGAAATATTATTGCATTAAATGTTTTTCTATTAAAAAACGTGTCACTTTTGTATTTTTATCATAGAGAATGGAATTTGGTAGCTGATTAGGTCTGCTTTAAATAATTACCTTAAGGTCTATCTACTGGAAATATTATTGCATTAAATGTTTCTCTATTAAAAAATGTGTCACTTTTGTATTTTTATCATAGAGAATGGAATTTGGTAACTGATTAGGTCTGCTTTAAATATTTACCTTAAGGTCTATCTATTGGAAATACAATTGGATTAAATGTTTTTCTATTAAAAAATTTGTCACTTTTGTATTTTTATCATAGATAATGGAATTTGGTAGCTTATTGGGTCTGCTTTATATATTTACCTTAAGGTCTATCTATTGGTAATATTATTGCATTAAATGTTTTTCTATTAAAAAATTTGTCACTCTTGTATTTTTATCATAGAGAATGGAATTTGGTAGCTAATTAGTTCTGCTTTAATTATTTATATTCAGGTCTATCTATAGGAAATATTATTGCATTAAATGTTTTTCTGTTAAAAAATGTGTCACTTTTGTATTTTTATCATAGAGAATGGAATTTGGTATCTAATTAGTTCTGCTTTAATTATTTATATTCAGGTCTATCTATTGGAAATATTATTGCTTTAAATGTTTTTCTATTAAAAAATTTGTCACTCTTGTATTTTTATCATAGAGAATGGAATTTGGTAGCTAATTAGTTCTGCTTTAATTATTTATATTCAGGTCTATCTATTGGAAATATTTTTGCATTAAATGTTTTTCTATTAAAAAATGTGTCACTTTTGTATTTTTATCATAGAGAATGGAATTTGGTAGCTGATTAGGTCTGCTTTAAATAATTACCTTAAGGACTAACTATTGGAAATATTATTGCAAAAAATGTTTTTCTATTAAAAAATGTGTCACTTTTGTATTTTTATCATTGAGAATGGAATTTGGTAGCTGATTAGGTCTGCTTTAAGTAATTACCTTAAGGTCTATCTATTGGAAATATTATTGCATTAAATGTTTTTCTATTAAGAAATGTGTCACTTTTGTATTTTTATCATTGAGAATGGAATTTGGTAGCTAATTAGTTCTGCTTTAATTATTTATATTCAGGTCTATCTATTGGAAATCTTATTGCATTAAATGGTTTTCTATTAAAAAATTTGTCACTTTTGTATTTTTATCATAGAGAATGGAATTTGGTAGCTGATTAGGTCTGCTTTAAATATTTACCTTAAGGTCTATCTACTGGAAATATTGCATTAAATGTTTTTCTATTAAAAAATGTGTCACTTTTGTATTTTTATCATTGAGAATGGAATTTGGTAGCTAATTAGTTCTGCTTTAATTATTTATATTCAGGTCTATCTATTGGAAATATTATTGCATTAAATGGTTTTCTATTAAAAAATTTGTCACTTTTGTATTTTTATCATAGATAATGGAATTTGGTAGCTGATTAGGTCTGTTTTAAATAATTACCTTAAGGTCTATCTATTGGGAATATTATTGCATTAAATGTTTTTCTATTAAAAAATTTGTCACTCTTGTATTTTTATCATAGAGAATGGAATTTGGTAGCTAATTAGTTCTGCTTTAATTATTTATATTCAGGTCTATCAATTGGAAATATTATTGCATTAAATGTTTTTCTATTAAAAAATGTGTCACTTTTGTATTTTTATCATAGATAATGGAATTTGGTAGCTTATTGGGTCTGCTTTATATATTTACCTTAAGGTCTATCTATTGGTAATATTATTGCATTAAATGTTTTTCTATTAAAAAATTTGTCACTCTTGTATTTTTATCATAGAGAATGGAATTTGGTAGCTAATTAGTTCTGCTTTAATTATTTATATTCAGGTCTATCTATTGGAAATATTATTGCATTAAATGTTTTTCTATTAAAAAATGTGTCACTTTTGTATTTTTATCATAGAGAATGGAATTTGGTAGCTAATTAGTTCTGCTTTAATTATTTATATTCAGGTCTATCTATTGGAAATATTTTTGCATTAAATGTTTTTCTATTAAAAAATGTGTCACTTTTGTATTTTTATCATAGAGAATGGAATTTGGTAGCTGATTAGGTCTGCTTTAAATAATTACCTTAAGGTCTATCTATTGGAAATATTATTGCATTAAATGTTTTTCTATTAAAAAATGTGTCACTTTTGTATTTTTATCATTGAGAATGGAATTTGGTAGCTGATTAGGTCTGCTTTAAATAATTACCTTAAGGTCTATCTATTGGAAATAATATTGCATTAAATGTTTTTCTATTAAGAAATGTGTCACTTTTGTATTTTTATCATTGAGAATGGAATTTGGTAGCTAATTAGTTCTGCTTTAATTATTTATATTCAGGTCTATCTATTGGAAATCTTATTGCATTAAATGGTTTTCTATTAAAAAATTTGTCACTTTTGTATTTTTATCATAGAGAATGGAATTTGGTAGCTGATTAGGTCTGCTTTAAATATTTACCTTAAGGTCTATCTACTGGAAATATTGCATTAAATGTTTTTCTATTAAAAAATGTGTCACTTTTGTATTTTTATCATTGAGAATGGAATTTGGTAGCTGATTAGGTCTGCTTTAAATAATTACCTTAAGGTCTATCTATTGGGAATATTATTGCATTAAATGTTTTTCTATTAAAAAATTTGTCACTCTTGTATTTTTATCATAGAGAATGGATTTTGGTAGCTAATTAGTTCTGCTTTAATTATTTATATTCAGGTCTATCAATTGGAAATATTATTGCATTAAATGTTTTTCTATTAAAAAATGTGTCACTTTTGTATTTTTATCATAGAGAATGAATTTTGGTAGCTGATTAGGTCTGCTTTAAATAATTACCTTAAGGTCTATCTATTGGGAATATTATTGCATTAAATGTTTTTCTATTAAAAAAGTTGTCACTCTTGTATTTTTATCATAGAGAATGGAATTTGGTAGCTAATTAGTTCTGCGTTAATTATTTATATTCAGGTCTATCAATTGGAAATATTATTCCATTAAATATTTTTCTATTAAAAAATGTGTCACTTTTGTATTTTTATCATTGAGAATGGAATTTGGTAGCTGATTAGGTCTGCTTTAAATATTTACCTTAAGGTCTATGTACTGGAAATATTGCATTAAATGTTTTTCTATTAAAAAATGTGTCACTTTTGTGTTTTTATCATAGAGAATGGAATTTGGTAGCTAATTAGTTCTGCTTTAATTATTTATATTCAGGTCTATCTATTGGAAATATTATTGCATTAAATGGTTTTCTATTAAAAAATTTGTCACTTTTGTATTTTTATCATAGAGAATGGAATTTGGTAGCTGATTAGGTCTGCTTTAAATAATTACCTTAAGGTCTATCTATTGGGAATATTATTGCATTAAATGTTTTTCTATTAAAAAATTTGTCACTCTTGTATTTTTATCATAGAGAATGGAATTTGGTAGCTAATTAGTTCTGCTTTAATTATTTATATTCAGGTCTATCAATTGGAAATATTATTGCATTAAATGTTTTTCTATTAAAAAATGTGTCACTTTTGTATTTTTATCATAGAGAATGGAATTTGGTAGCTGATTAGGTCTGCTTTAAATAATTACCTTAAGGTCTATCTATTGGAAATATTATTGCATTAAATGTTTTTCTATTAAAAAATGTGTCACTTTTGTATTTTTATCATTGAGAATGGAATTTGGTAGCTGATTAGGTCTGCTTTAAATAATTACCTTAAGGTCTATCTATTGGAAATACAATTGGATTAAATGTTTTTCTATTAAAAAATTTGTCACTTTTGTATTTTTATCATAGATAATGGAATTTGGTAGCTTATTGGGTCTGCTTTATATATT
The DNA here is from genome assembly GCA_036971475.1 of Prosapia bicincta. Taxonomy (NCBI): domain Eukaryota; kingdom Metazoa; phylum Arthropoda; class Insecta; order Hemiptera; family Cercopidae; genus Prosapia; species Prosapia bicincta. Next base: position 35,262,686 of record JBAIZL010000001.1, read on the forward strand.
TACCTTAAGGTCTATCTATTTTTAATATTATTGCATTAAATGTTTTTCTATTAAAAAATTTGTCACTCTTGTATTTTTATCATAGAGAATGGAATTTGGTAGCTAATTAGTTCTGCTTTAATTATTTATATTCAGGTCTATCTATTGGAAATATTATTGCATTAAATGTTTTTCTATTAAAAAATGTGTCACTTTTGTATTTTTATCATAGAGAATGGAATTTGGTAGCTGATTAGGTCTGCTTTAAATAATTACCTTAAGGTCTATCTATTGGAAATATTATTGCATTAAATTTTTTTCTATTAAAAAATGTGTCACTTTTGTATTTTTATCATTGAGAATGGAATTTGGTAGCTGATTAGGTCTGCTTTAAATAATTACCTTAAGGTCTATCTATTGGAAATATTATTGCATTAAATGTTTTTCTATTAAGAAATGTGTCACTTTTGTATTTTTATCATTGAGAATGGAATTTGGTAGCTAATTAGTTCTGCTTTAATTATTTATATTCAGGTCTATCTATTGGAAATCTTATTGCATTAAATGGTTTTCTATTAAAAAATTTGTCACTTTTGTATTTTTATCATAGAGAATGGAATTTGGTAGCTGATTAGGTCTGCTTTAAATATTTACCTTAAGGTCTATCTACTGGAAATATTGCATTAAATGTTTTTCTATTAAAAAATGTGTCACTTTTGTATTTTTATCATTGAGAATGGAATTTGGTAGCTGATTAGGTCTGCTTTAAATAATTACCTTAAGGTCTATCTATTGGGAATATTATTGCATTAAATGTTTTTCTATTAAAAAAGTTGTCACTCTTGTATTTTTATCATAGAGAATGGAATTTGGTAGCTAATTAGTTCTGCGTTAATTATTTATATTCAGGTCTATCAATTGGAAATATTATTGCATTAAATGTTTTTCTATTAAAAAATGTGTCACTTTTGTATTTTTATCATTGAGAATGGAATTTGGTAGCTGATTAGGTCTGCTTTAAATATTTACCTTAAGGTCTATGTACTGGAAATATTGCATTAAATGTTTTTCTATTAAAAAATGTGTCACTCTTGTATTTTTATCATTGAGAATGGAATTTGGTAGCTAATTAGTTCTGCTTTAATTATTTATATTCAGGTCTATCAATTGGAAATATTATTGCATTAAATGTTTTTCTATTAAAAAATGTGTCACTTTTGTATTTTTATCATAGAGAATGGAATTTGGTAGCTGATTAGGTCTGCTTTAAATAATTACCTTAAGGTCTATCTATTGGAAATATTATTGCATTAAATGTTTTTCTATTAAAAAATGTGTCACTTTTGTATTTTTATCATTGAGAATGGAATTTGGTAGCTGATTAGGTCTGCTTTAAATAATTACCTTAAGGTCTATCTATTGGAAATACAATTGGATTAAATGTTTTTCTATTAAAAAATTTGTCACTTTTGTATTTTTATCATAGATAATGGAATTTGGTAGCTTATTGGGTCTGCTTTATATATTTACCTTAAGGTCTATCTATTTTTAATATTATTGCATTAAATGTTTTTCTATTAAAAAATTTGTCACTCTTGTATTTTTATCATAGAGAATGGAATTTGGTAGCTAATTAGTTCTGCTTTAATTATTTATATTCAGGTCTATCTATTGGAAATATTATTGCATTAAATGTTTTTCTATTAAAAAATGTGTCACTTTTGTATTTTTATCATAGAGAATGGAATTTGGTAGCTGAATAGGTCTGCTTTAAATAATTACCTTAAGGTCTATCTATTGGAAATATTATTGCATTAAATGTTTCTCTATTAAAAATGTGTCACTTTTGTATTTTTATCATAGAGATTGGAATTTTGTAGCTAATTAGTTCTACTTTAATTATTTATAATCAGGTCTATCTATTGGAAATATTATTGCATTAAATGTTTTTCTATTAAAAAATGTGTCACTTTTGTATTTTTATCATTGAGAATGGAATTTGGTAGCTGATTAGGTCTGCTTTAAATAATTACCTTAAGGTCTATCTATTGGGAATATTATTGCATTAAATGTTTTTCTATTAAAAAAGTTGTCACTCTTGTATTTTTATCATAGAGAATGGAATTTGGTAGCTAATTAGTTCTGCGTTAATTATTTATATTCAGGTCTATCAATTGGAAATATTATTGCATTAAATGTTTTTCTATTAAAAAATGTGTCACTTTTGTATTTTTATCATTGAGAATGGAATTTGGTAGCTGATTAGGTCTGCTTTAAATATTTACCTTAAGGTCTATGTACTGGAAATATTGCATTAAATGTTTTTCTATTAAAAAATGTGTCACTTTTGTGTTTTTATCATAGAGAATGGAATTTGGTAGCTAATTAGTTCTGCTTTAATTATTTATATTCAGGTCTATCTATTGGAAATATTATTGCATTAAATGGTTTTCTATTAAAAAATTTGTCACTTTTGTATTTTTATCATAGAGAATGGAATTTGGTAGCTGATTAGGTCTGCTTTAAATAATTACCTTAAGGTCTATCTATTGGGAATATTATTGCATTAAATGTTTTTCTATTAAAAAATTTGTCACTCTTGTATTTTTATCATAGAGAATGGAATTTGGTAGCTAATTAGTTCTGCTTTAATTATTTATATTCAGGTCTATCAATTGGAAATATTATTGCATTAAATGTTTTTCTATTAAAAAATGTGTCACTTTTGTATTTTTATCATAGAGAATGGAATTTGGTAGCTGATTAGGTCTGCTTTAAATAATTACCTTAAGGTCTATCTATTGGAAATATTATTGCATTAAATGTTTTTCTATTAAAAAATGTGTCACTTTTGTATTTTTACCATTGAGAATGGAATTTGGTAGCTGATTAGGTCTGCTTTAAATAATTACCTTAAGGTCTATCTATTGGAAATGCAATTGGATTAAATGTTTTTCTATTAAAAAATTTGTCACTTTTGTATTTTTATCATAGATAATGGAATTTGGTAGCTTATTGGGTCTGCTTTATATATTTACCTTAAGGTCTATCTATTTTTAATATTATTGCATTAAATGTTTTTCTATTAAAAAATTTGTCACTCTTGTATTTTTATCATAGAGAATGGAATTTGGTAGCTAATTAGTTCTGCTTTAATTATTTATATTCAGGTCTATCTATTGGAAATATTATTGCATTAAATGTTTTTCTATTACAAAATGTGTCACTTTTGTATTTTTATCATAGAGAATGGAATTTGGTAGCTGATTAGGTCTGCTTTAAATAATTACCTTAAGGTCTATCTATTGGAAATATTATTGCATTAAATTTTTTTCTATTAAAAAATGTGTCACTTTTGTATTTTTATCATTGAGAATGGAATTTGGTAGCTGATTAGGTCTGCTTTAAATAATTACCTTAAGGTCTATCTATTGGAAATATTATTGCATTAAATGTTTTTCTATTAAGAAATGTGTCACTTTTGTATTTCTATCATTGAGAATGGAATTTGGTAGCTAATTAGTTCTGCTTTAATTATTTATATTCAGGTCTATCTATTGGAAATCTTATTGCATTAAATGGTTTTCTATTAAAAAATTTGTCACTTTTGTATTTTTATCATAGAGAATGGAATTTGGTAGCTGATTAGGTCTGCTTTAAATATTTACCTTAAGGTCTATCTACTGGAAATATTGCATTAAATGTTTTTCTATTAAAAAATGTGTCACTTTTGTATTTTTATCATTGAGAATGGAATTTGGTAGCTGATTAGGTCTGCTTTAAATAATTACCTTAAGGTCTATCTATTGGGAACATTATTGCATTAAATGTTTTTCTATTAAAAAATTTGTCACTCTTGTATTTTTATCATAGAGAATGGAATTTGGTAGCTAATTAGTTCTGCTTTAATTATTTATATTCAGGTCTATCAATTGGAAATATTATTGCATTGAATGTTTTTCTATTAAAAAATGTGTCACTTTTGTATTTTTATCATAGAGAATGGAATTTGGTAGCTGATTAGGTCTGCTTTAAATAATTACCTTAAGGTCTATCTATTGGAAATATTATTGCATTAAATGTTTCTCTATTAAAAATGTGTCACTTTTGTATTTTTATCATAGAGATTGGAATTTGGTAGCTAATTAGTTCTACTTTAATTATTTATAATCAGGTCTATCTATTGGAAATATTATTGCATTAAATGTTTTTCTATTAAAAAATGTGTCACTTTTGTATTTTTATCATAGAGAATGGAATTTGGTAGCTGATTAGGTCTGCTTTAAATATTTACCTTAAGGTCTATCTACTGGAAATATTGCATTAAATGTTTTTCTATTAAAAAATGTGTCACTTTTGTATTTTTATCATTGAGAATGGAATTTGGTAGCTGATTAGGTCTGCTTTAAATAATTACCTTAAGGTCTATCTATTGGAAATATTATTGCATTAAATGTTTCTCTATTAAAAATGTGTCACTTTTGTATTTTTATTATAGAGAATGAAATTTGGTAGCTGATTAGGTCTGCTTTAAATATTTACCTTAAGGTCTATCTATTGGGAATATTATTGTATTAAATGTTTTTCTATTAAAAAATTGTGTCACTTTTGAATTTGTATCATAGAGAATGGAATTTGGTAGCTGATTAGGTCTGCTTTAAATATTTACCTTACGGTCTATCTATTGGAAATATTGCATTAAATGTTTTTCTATTAAAAAATGTGTCTCTCTTGTATTTGCATCATAGAGAATGGAATTTGGTAACTGATTAGGTCTGCTTTAAATATTTACCTTAAGGTCTATCTATTGGAAATACAATTGGATTAAATGTTTTCTATTTAAAAATGTGTCACTTTTGTATTTGTATCATAGAGAATGGAATTTGGTAACTGATCAGGTCTGCTTTAAATATTTACCTTAAGGTCTATCTATTGGTAATATTATTGCATTAAATGTTTTTCTAGTAAAAAATTTGTCACTCTTGTATTTTTATCATAGAGAATGGAATTTGGTAGCTAATTAGTTCTGCTTTAATTATTTATATTCAGGTCTATCTATTGGAAATATTATTGCATTAAATGTTTTTCTATTAAAAAATATGTCACTTTTGTATTTTTATCATAGATAATGGAATTTGGTAGCTAATTAGTTCTGCTTTAATTATTTATATTCAGGTCTATCTATTGGAAATATTATTGCATTAAATGTTTTTCTAGTAAAAAATGTGTCACTTTTGTATTTTTATCATAGAGAATGGAATTTGGTAGCTGATTAGGTCTGCTTTAAATATTTACCTTAAGGTCTATCTATTGGAAATATTATTGCATTAAATGTTTTTCTATTAAAAAATGTGTCACTTTTGTATTTTTATCATAGAGAATGGAATTTGGTAGCTGATTAGGTCTGCTTTAAATAATTACCTTAAGGTCTATCTATTGGAAATATTATTGCATTAAATGTTTTTCTATTAAAAAATGTGTCACTTTTGTATTTTTATCATTGAGAATGGAATTTGGTAGCTGATTAGGTCTGCTTTAAATAATTACCTTAAGGTCTATCTATTGGAAATACAATTGGATTAAATGTTTTTCTATTAAAAAATTTGTCACTTTTGTATTTTTATCATAGATAATGGAATTTGGTAGCTTATTGGGTCTGCTTTATATATTTACCTTAAGGTCTATCTATTGGTAATATTATTGCATTAAATGTTTTTCTATTAAAAAATTTGTCACTCTTGTATTTTTATCATAGAGAATGGAATTTGGTAGCTGATTAGGTCTGCTTTAAATAATTACCTTAAGGTCTATCTATTGGGAATATTATTGCATTAAATGTTTTTCTATTAAAAAATGTGTCACTTTTGTATTTGTATCATAGAGAATGGAATTTGGGAGCTGATTAGGTCTGCTTTAAATATTTATATTCAGGTCTATCAATTGGAAATATTATTGCATTAAATGTTTTTCTATTAAAAAGTGTGTCACTTTTGTATTTTTATCATTGAGAATGGAATTTGGTAGCTGATTAGGTCTGCTTTAAATAATTACCTTAATGTCTATCTATTGGAAATATTATTGCAATAAATGTTTCTCTATTAAAAATGTGTCACTTTTGTATTTTTATTATAGAGAATGAAATTTGTAGCTGATTAGGTCTGCTTTAAATATTTACCTTAAGGTCTATCTATTGGGAATATTATTGCATTAAATGTTTTTCTATTAAAAAATGTGTCACTTTTGTATTTGTATCATAGAGAATGGAATTTGGTAGCTGATTAGGTCTGCTTTAAATATTTACCTTGAGGTCTATCTATTGGAATAATTGCATTAAAAGTTTTTCTATTAAAAAATGTGTCTCTCTTGTATTTGTATCATAGAGAATGGAATTTGGTAACTGATTAGGTCTGCTTTAAATATTTACCTTAAGGTCTATCTATTGGAAATACAATTGGATTAAATGTTTTTCTATTAAAAAATGTGTCGCTTTTGTATTTTTATCATAGAGAACGGAATTTGGTAGCAGATTAGGTCTGCTTTAAATATTTACCTTAAGGTCTATCTATTGGAAATATTATTGCATTAAATGTTTTTCTATTAAAAAACGTGTCACTTTTGTATTTTTATCATAGAGAATGGAATTTGGTAGCTGATTAGGTCTGCTTTAAATAATTACCTTAAGGTCTATCTACTGGAAATATTATTGCATTAAATGTTTCTCTATTAAAAAATGTGTCACTTTTGTATTTTTATCATAGAGAATGGAATTTGGTAACTGATTAGGTCTGCTTTAAATATTTACCTTAAGGTCTATCTATTGGAAATACAATTGGATTAAATGTTTTTCTATTAAAAAATTTGTCACTTTTGTATTTTTATCATAGATAATGGAATTTGGTAGCTTATTGGGTCTGCTTTATATATTTACCTTAAGGTCTATCTATTGGTAATATTATTGCATTAAATATTTTTCTATTAAAAAATTTGTCACTCTTGTATTTTTATCATAGAGAATGGAATTTGGTAGCTAATTAGTTCTGCTTTAATTATTTATATTCAGGTCTATCTATTGGAAATATTATTGCATTAAATGTTTTTCTATTAAAAAATGTGTCACTTTTGTATTTTTATCATAGAGAATGGAATTTGGTAGCTAATTAGTTCTGCTTTAAATATTTACCTTAAGGTCTATCTATTGGGAATATTATTGCATTAAATGATTTTCTATTAAAAAATGTGTCACTTTTGTATTTGTATCATAGAGAATGGAATTTGGTAGCTGATTAGGTCTGCTTTAAATATTTACCTTAAGGTCTATCTATTGGAAATATTGCATTAAATGTTTTTCTATTAAAAAATGTGTCTCTCTTGTATTTGTATCATAGAGAATGGAATTTGGTAACTGATTAGGTCTGCTTTAAATATTTACCTTAAGGTCTATCTATTGGGAATATTATTGCATTAAATGTTTTTCTATTTAAAAATGTGTCACTTTTGTATTTGTATCATAGAGAATGGAATTTGGTAGCTGATTAGGTCTGCTTTAAATATTTACCTTAAGGTCTATCTATTGGAAATATTGCATTAAATGTTTTTCTATTAAAAAATGTGTCTCTCTTGTATTTGTATCATAGAGAATGGAATTTGGTAACTGATTAGGTCTGCTTTAAATATTTACCTTAAGGTCTATCTATTGGGAATATTATTGCATTAAATGTTTTTCTATTAAAAAAATGTGTCACTTTTGTATTTTTATTATAGAGAATGAAATTTGGTAGCTGATTAGGTCTGCTTTAAATATTTACCTTAAGGTCTATCTATTGGGAATATTATTGCATTAAATGTTTTTCTATTAAAAAAAGTGTCACTTTTGTATTTTTATCATAGAGAATGGAATTTGGTAGCTGATTAGGTCTGCTTTAAATATTTACCTTATGGTCTATCTATTGGAAATATTGCATTAAATGTTTCTCTATTAAAAAATGTGTCTCTCTTGTATTTGTATCATAGAGAATGGAATTTGTTAACTGATTAGGTCTGCTTTAAATATTTACCTTAAGGTCTATCTATTTGAAATACAATTGCAATAAATGTTTTTCTATTTAAAAATGTGTCACTTTTGTATTTATATCATAGAGAACGGAATTTGGTAGCAGATTAGGTCTGCTTTAAATATTTACCTTAAGGTCTATCTATTGGGAAAATTATTGCATTAAATGTTTTTCTATTAAAAAAATGTGTCACTTTTGTATTTTTGTCATATAGAATGAAATTTGGTAGCTGATTAGGTCTGCTTTAAATATTTACCTTAAGGTCTATCTATTGGGAATATTATTGCATTAAATGTTTTTCTATTAAAAAATGTGTCACTTTTGTATTTTTATCATAGAGAATGAAATTTGGTAGCTGATTAGGTCTGCTTTAATTATTTATGTTCAGGTCTATCTATTGGAAATATTATTGCATTAAATGTTTTTCTATTAAAAAATGTGTCACTTTTGTATTTTTATCATAGAGAATGGAATTTGGTAGCTGATTAGGGTTGTAACGTTAATGTAGTTAATTTTGTTTACAATAACCATTCAAAGTAACAAAACACTCTCTCTATTAGAACAAATGTGAAGTTAGAAGTATTTAAATAACACGGTATAAACCGCAAACATTAAAACAAGTTATATAAACAAAATAGTTTTAAAGTTAATTCCTACTTAAAGGGAAAATGTATTTTAGTTACTTTTTATTAAACAATTACAGTTAACATAAAGTAACATAGCTTAAAGGTAGTAACTTAATACTTTTAAAATAAAGTAATTGAAACCGTTGTTCAGCCACATAATCTATAACATAAAGTCAGCTGTTTTATGAAATCATATGTTATCACATATTTTACGCAAATGAGACGAAACAACTATATTACATATCTTGCCCCTTTTGTGAAAAGTGTTTCTCCCATATAATACTAAAATTAATTAGTTAATTTAATTAATGAAACAATCCTTGAAAACACTGTATTAACACGACGTGTTATCCACTACATGTTTAAAAAACATTTATTTGAACTTGAGTGAATGAATAAAAAGTATCTTATTAACAATTGAAAATTTAAGCAAGATATATGTGAGGTGAGTGTGAACTAATAGAAGGAATTTAATCACTTGAAGTATTATAGCTCAAAAAGACAATTTTCCAGTATTTCGCTCTAAAGGTTTTTTTTAATATTAAAATATAGACTACTGGGTTAGATGAATAAAACGTATTTTATTAACGATTGAAAATTTAAGCAATATATATGTGAGAGAGTGTGAACTAATAGAAGGAATTTAATCACTTGAAGTATTATAGCTCAAAAAGACAATTTTCCAGTATTTCGCTCTAAAGGTTTTTTTTAATATTAAAATATAGACTACTGGGTTGGATGAATAAAACGTATTTTATTAACGATTGAAAATTTAAGCAATATATATGTGAGAGAGTGTGAACTAATAGAAGGAATTTAATCACTTGAAGTATTATAGCTCAAAAAGACAATTTTCCAGTATTTCGCTCTAAAGGTTTTTTTTAACATTAAAATATAGACTACTGGGTTGGATGAATAAAAAGTATTTTATTAACGATTGAAAATTTAAGCAATATATATGTGAGAGAGTGTGAACTAATAGAAGGAATTTAATCACTTGAAGTATTATAGCTCAAAAAGACAATTTTCCAGTATTTCGCTCTAAAGGTTTTTTTTAATATTAAAATATAGACTACTGGGTTGGATGAATAAAACGTATTTTATTAACGATTGAAAATTTAAGCAATATATATGTGAGAGAGTGTGAACTAATAGAAGGAATTTAATCACTTGAAGTATTATAGCTCAAAAAGACAATTTTCCAGTATTTCGCTCTAAAGGTTTTTTTTAATATTAAAATATAGACTACTGGGTTGGATGAATAAAAAGTAGTTTATTGACGATTGAAAATTTAAGCAAGATATATGTGAGAGAGTGTGAACTAATAGAAGGAATTTAATCCCTTGAAGGGGAAAATTTAAGCAAGATATATGTGATAGAGTGTGAACTAATAGAAGGAATTTAATCACTTGAAGTATTATAGCTCAAAAAGACAATTTTCCAGTATTTCGCTCTAAAGGTTTTTTTTAATATTAAAATATAGACTACTGGGTTGGATGAATAAAAAGTAGTTTATTGACGATTGAAAATTTGAACAAGATTTGTAAGGAGAATGTGAAGTAATAGAAGGAATTTTAAAATAATAGTGCTATAGTACAATATATACAATATTCGAGCTGGCCTATGAGTTGAGGTTATAAACACAAGAAATATACATAGCTCACAATTATAAAAACTTTAATCTCAAACTCGTTTCAATGAAATTATGTCATCATCTTTAGTGATCCTATCACAAACACAACCTTAATTTAAAAAATTTAAAGGAGTTAATATAGGTTAGGTTCAATTTTTTTAGTTAGAGTTTTGATTGTGATTGCATCACTGAAGGTAATGACATAATACCATTGAAACTCGTTTGAGATTAAAGTTTGTATAATATTGTGAGCTGTATATATTTCTTGTGTCTATAGTATAAAGTCTGTCATAATAACATGGTGGGAGGGGAGTTGCATTGAACCACTAATATTGTACAACTCTAGTTAGCAGCATATTTCTTCCCAGGGGTTTAGTTGGCTACACGCCCTGAAAGTAAAGCACGAGTTTGAGATAATAAAAAAACATATTTGAATATTTGTGTAAAAGTATCCAGTAGCAGCAGGCTTCGAAAGTAAAGTTTGCCAAACTTAAATCTGTTTTTAATTGCCGCCTCCGGGGTTGAACGTCCTTGTAAATTTAGCAGCCTGTAACGTGGCGTATAGTAAAGAATTACTTATTGTTTCTGTGCCAATTAAAACTCCAAGTACAGAGTATTGCAAGACGATAATTGCATGTATCAAACGCATTAGTTTTACAAAGGTTTTATTTTATTTTAGAAAGTTTCAATTTCTTGATGAAGTATATTGAGGACTTTGATGATACTTATATATACAAATATATATATATATATATATATATATATATATATATATATATATATATATAAGCTCCTTATTAGATAGTATTTATCAATGAACATACATTTCACGGACAAGAATGTTTGTAAAACTATTAAAATATTAATATTTATATGATCAACAGCTTCAAACAATTGTATTTAACAATTGGAAGACGTTTATGATACAAATATAAAATTTTCACAGTGCCTAATATTATAAATCTTATTGATTTTTGAAATTGCTTTCATATCTCCATTGATAAATAATTATATAAGAATAAGCGAATATAAGAAATACTAGTATGTGTGTGTGTGGGGGTGGGGGTGGGAGGTTAAATATAACATTGTGTGTGTGTGTTTGTGTGTGTTTGTGTGTGTGTTTGTGTGTGTCTGTGTGTGTCTGTCTGTGTGTGTGTGTGTGTGTGTGTGTGTGTGTGTGTGTGTGTGTGTGTGTGTGTGTGTGTGTGTGTGTGTGTGTGTGTGTGTCTGTGTGTGTATTTCATAGGGCTTAAATTAAGAATTTAAACGTTACAATGTAATATTTTAATTTTAAAAACATAAAATTTTAATTTTCGATAGTAAATATAAATATAAATATAAATACAGTGCCATAAGCAGCTATTTCAAAGTAACTTTATAAAGTAAAGCCATTTTTAAAGGGGGTAGCTTTTATTTTAAAATTTATTTGAAGAAGGTATATGTAGCAACAGAGAAAAAAAGAAAAGTCAAATTTCATGTAGAAAGATGATCGACATTTGAAAATGTGCAGAACGAAGAATAGTGAAGAACCTCAAGAATAAGGTAATCGCCAAACTTCAAGATTTAAAAAGTTAAATTTGTATACTAAAAGGTAGAAGAAGACAACAACCACCGGAAGCTGTGACGTACAGGATTACGCGATAAGGGGTAGATCGTATGATTCTACGGCACCTTCTATGAAGGTTGCTGATTATATCAGAGACATCAGGTGATGCCCGAAGAAATAGAGAGGGTGTTGAAAACAGAAGGGGAAAATAGTAAGTCTGGAGATGCGGCCAACGATGGACGATGCTTATCTTACTCCGCTTTTTAAATGATTTAAGTGTGTTAAATTCTAGCATCACATGCTAAGTGCTGGAAAAAGGTGGCTGCAAACTGTAACTGTGCGATTCCCAACCTTTTTTTAGGGATTTCGGTCCCTAAATTGGCTAAATTTAAACAAATTGTGGTGCATTTCAAATAGATCAAAAAACTGAGGGTTCCAAAGTTTATAAACCGCAAATTGCTTTTAGGAGATTGTGGCATTAAAATTCGCTAAAAATAAATTTTAAAACTGTTAAATGTGAAAACAATAAAAAATTAAACATCACGTTATCAAGAAACTGTTTTGAGATTCGGAATAAAATCCGTGAAACTCATTTCGAAAAACAAGGAATAGGAACGGTAAACATTTAATAAAATTAAATTCGCGGGAACGAGGAACGATCTGAACCAGGCAGACCATGGAGAAGATCTTCACTCGACAAAATCTGGGCAGCCCAAACTGTGGAATCTCAAAGGACCCAGGAGTCGGCACGAAGTAAGAGGTAGTTGCTTTCTTCTTGTTCAAATCTATAATTACGTAAATTCAATTATTTTTGGGGAAAATGAAAATTCAAGTGATTCTTTTAAATTTAAAAAACATAATGAATAAACTATGCTATCAAAATTAATTGCTTTATTTATAATAGAGGTAAATAAAATGTATTGAAAGGATTGTTGACAAAGAATACTGAAATAAAATTAATAATTAAATAAACAATGATGGTCTTTGTAAACAAATAAATGGGTCAAATTTATAACAAATTTGCCTAAGGGTTTTATATGTTACAGTAATTATGATTAAGGAACTGTTAAATTTGTCTGAATACAAAAATAGAAAAATTAAAACACTAGTTAGTTTTGGATAGGAAAGGATAAAAAAATTAACCCAGCATAAAGGGTTGCAAGTGAAACTGGTTAGGAATTAAGATTAGTATAAAAAAAAATGCCAGAAGACAAATAATTTACGCTGAAGTAATTCTCAGATTTACAGAAAGTAAATAAATATTGTTTTAAAACAAACAACAGTCAAAGATCATATTTTAAATATTAATTGATAAACTTGAAAAAGTATGATTTCTATACATATAAATGCTGATTTTACAAATGGTGTGTTAATATTTGGATCTAAATATGATGTTTAAAATTAGGTAAATGTTCGGGTTACATTAGTTGTCAAAAAGGGTTATATTCTAAATAAGATTTGTTGGTCAAAATAGGTGAGGTTTACGTAATGATTTTTAATATGCAAATTGTCTTTATAAATTGATATATGTAAAGATTAGAGCTTTTTTCTTTCACATATTGTTTTTCATATATTAATAACGGGGAAATGTTCGAAATGCTTAGTGCTAAATCGGGAAGTAAGTTTTTACTAAATTGTTCTTTAAACCTGTGGGTTTTTTTTGAAGGATAGGAAATCCTAAAAAATCCATATATATTGTATAAATTATGAATTAATGTGTGAAAATATGGGGTACAAATTTAATTATTTGGAATAGGTGAAACATTCTGGTAAAGTGTGATTTACTTGCATAGGTGGTATTTCTTATGAAATTATAAATGTTAATCTCTTTTAAGGGATATTTTGTGTATTTTTTTACAAATTATATATAACTGTAAAGCGTACGTTTTCAGGATATAAATGTATGCTAGAATTAAGTACATTTTTCAAAGGGTTATATTTAGGACCAAAGGGTTAAAAGATATTAAAATATTCAAATAATTAAGTAGAGCCAAATCATTAAGAAATAAATACTAAGTTCATTTATAAAAATTTTATTGTGCTTTAGAAAATATGTAAAACGTATGACGTAGTTTTGTAAGAAGTTTAATTTTATAAAAGTGATCAATCTGTACTAAAGCTAAAATTGAAATAAAAATTTAAAAAACAGTGTCTTTTACTAACTTACAAATTGAGTTGAAATTTATTTTATAAACCATTTTCTTACACACTCTGACACCCTGTACATTAAGCTGAGACGCCTAAAAATAATTTTTTCCCCGGGAAACAGTACCCAAAGTGTTAAATCTCCGCGAGTTAGGTTTTTGAAAATAAAGTCCAGTGACTGGTTCTCTGGCAGATTTGGGCAAGTGTTAGTACAGGGCTGACTTCATTCATTGATGCTTGTTCAAAATTTATATCTTTGTGACGGATGGGTAGAGATGTCACAGTGTGTGTCTGTGTTCATGTCTTGTTTTCACAAAATAGTTTTATGGACCAATTACTCTACACAACTGTTGGCCAATTTCCTGAAGCAGTTGACTAACTAGCTGTCGATACGTAACCAGTTATTAAATAAGTAGCCAGGCTCACAGTTTAATCAATTTGTATTGCTTAAGGCACAACCTTGTGAGCGTAAACACAAATACAAAATTAAGTTGTAGACTATTATTTAATAATAAAAGAACAGTTAGAATAAAATCTGTTTTCAATGTTCTACCTACTTTATGTTAAACATTGATTTATTCCAAGAGAATTGATACCATCATAGACACTAAGATCGATCTCTCGCGTCTCAGTAACCTAGATCACGTTGTACACGAACAATATAAATATATATATATATATATATATATATATATATATATATATATATTTATTTATTTATTTATTTATTTATTTATATATCTAAGTCATAAATAGACCTACATATAAGTAACATGGGGAACCCAAAATGTCAGTTTAATGAAATAAAATATAATGAATAAAAGTCATCATTCCTAACACTCTCTAATCTCGATTAATTGAGTCTCATCTGTATCGATTCTTTACAATTTGTTATTTTTAGCGATTCGAAAATATATTTTGTATTTTTATATCTTGTCTAATAGATCTTTTAGATAGAATTGCGTATTATTAATAATGAACGTACTAAAGTTTACAGTGGCAACTGTTGCCAGTTTCGTAATAATTACGGGCCATGACTAGCTGCAAGCCCACTTGCATAAAATAGAATTAGCAGCCTCGGATATTTACCCTCTCTGCAACCATAACAGGATGTACGGCACACACATTCGTAACTGCATAGCTTTGCAAGACGTGGAAGAGCGAAGTCCGTATTGTCTCTACTGAGAGGCTAGCCGGGGAATGGCAGAGATGTGTCCTCTGTGCAACCGTCGCAGGATGAACGCTCCACACCTTCAGAACTGCACAGCTTTGCAAGACGTGGAAGAGCGAAGTCAGTATTGTCTCTACTGGGTGGGTAGGTGGAGAATGGCAGAGATGTGTTCTCTGTGCAACCGTCATAGGATGTACGCTCCACCCATTCAGAACTGCACAGCTTTGCAAGACCTAGAAAAGCGAAGTCAGAATTGTCGCTACTGTGAGGCCAGCCGGGGAATGGCAGAGATGTGTTCTCTGTTAACCGTCATAGGATGTACGTTTCACACATTCAGAACTGCACAGCTTTGCAAGACATGGAAGTGCGAAGTCAGCATTGTCTCTACTGTGAGGTTAACCGGGGAATGGCAGAGATGTGTCCTCTGTGCAACCGTCATAGGATGTACGCTCCACACATTCAGAGCTGCACTGCTTAACCAGACGCGGAAGAGCGAAGCCAGCATTGTCTCTACTGGAGTGGCAGAGATGTACTTCCTGTGCAACCGTCATAAGATGAACGCTCCACACCTTCAGAACTGCACAGCTTTGTAAGACGTGGAAGAGCAAAGTCAGTATTGTCTCTACTGGGTGGCTAGCCAGGGAATGGCAGAAATGTGTCCTCTGTGCAACTGTCATAGGATGTACGCTTCACACATTCAGAGCTGCACAGCTTATCCAGACGCGGAAGAGCGAAGCCAGCATTTTCTCTACTGGAGTGGCAGAGATGTACTTCCTGTGCAACCGTCATAAGATGAACGCTCCACACCTTCAGAACTGCACAGCTTTGCAAGACGTGGAAGAGCGAAGTCAGTATTGTCTCTACTGGGCGGCTAGCCAGGGAATGGCAGAAATGTGTCCTCTGTGCAACTGTCATAGGATGTACGCTTCACACATTCAGAACTGCACAGCTTTGCAAGACGTGGAAGAGCGAAGTCAGTATTGTCTCTACTGTGAGGCTAACCGGAGAATGGCAGAGATGTATCCTCTGTGCAACCGTTATAGGATGTACGCTCCACACATTCAGAGCTGCACAGCTTAACCAGACGCGGAAGAGCGAAGCCAGCATTGTCTCTACTGGAGTGGCAGAGATGTACTTCCTGTGCAACCGTCATAAGATGAACGCTCCACACCTTCGGAACTGCACAGCTTTGCAAGACGTGGAAGAGCGAAGTCAGTATTGTCTCTACTGGGCGGCTAGCCAGGGAATGGCAGAAATGTGTCCTCTGTGCAACTGTCTTAGGATGTACGCTCCACACATTTAGAGCTGCTCAGCTTTGCAAGACGTGGAAGAGCGAAGTCAGTATTGTCTCTACTGTGAGGCTAACCGGAGAATGGCAGAGATGTGTCCTCTGTGCAACCGTTATAGGATGTACGCTCCACACATTCAGAGCTGCACAGCTTAACCAGACGCGGAAGAGCGAAGCCAGCATTGTCTCTACTGGAGTGGCAGAGATGTACTTCCTGTGCAACCGTCATAAGATGAACGCTCCACACCTTCGGAACTGCACAGCTTTGCAAGACGTGGAAGAGCGAAGTCAGTATTGTCTCTACTGGGTGGCTAGCCAGGGAATGGCAGAAATGTGTCCTCTGTGCAACTGTCTTAGGATGTACGCTCCACACATTTAGAGCTGCTCAGCTTTGCAAGACGTGGAAGAGCGAAGTCAGTATTGTCTCTACTGGGCGGCTAGCAGGGGAATGGCAGAAATTCCAATATCTGGCATTGGATAATGTAAAGTAATAGGTCCAAACTTCTGTGGAAGGTGAAGAAGAATTAATTGTAAGTTTTTCAGAGCAATACGAGTGGAAAGAAGCTTAATTTATGGGGTTTGATATGTTTACAGTGTTTGTAGCGACGACAAATTATAAGAGAGTTCAACATACTTTTATTACAAAACTCTTAAGGCTGAACACATAAAGATAAGCGAAGTTTAATAATAAATTCTTTTTATAAATGACGACAGTAAATTCTCGAGTGGAACAAGGACCACAGTATTTTACGAAACCAATTTAACTTCCAGTAGCTATAGTACTTTATATCTCTGATATATTTGTTGCTAATGTTGCATTGCTACAAAGAGTAGCTGTATATATGACACACTAAAGCAATGTATCGAGATAATCTTTTATCTTTATTTAGTTAGAACACTTGGATCGCTGGAAACATATTCCCGCTCTGCATCTTTACACCAGATAACTCTTGGGAACTAATCTAACTTTTAATTAAAACTTTAAGATTAAATCAAAAGTGCAAAGCTAAACTCCGTAATTAATTCCGTTTCTGTAACCTGAGAGATAACAAGTAGAAGCGGATCTTTATACAGGTCAGTAAGTCTTATCTAGAGACGAATGTATTCAAAGAACGGGGAGTCTATACCTTTCAACGGAAGTTAAATAAAGGCACATTAAATGCAATGAACGTTTTATGGGAAATGGTCCAATTAATTACTGTATTTCAAGTATAACTGTATAACAAGTAATTCCGTTAATTGTTAGTTATAACTTACTTTCCGAAATATAAACAGCATTAACTAATGTATGGGGTTAGTAGGCCTAACTTTGTTTTAATACAAACTGATTTCTCTTTTATAAATTTGAAACGCTTTTTGAGATGCCCATTGGTGCATTCAAACAGTATCCTAACAACTGACACATAAACTATTTTTTCAAACTAAGATTGTTAAATAATATTTTGTAAAGTTGTATTTCTTTTTATAAATAAACTCATTGTATTAAGTAAAGTTATTAGGATTAAACACTTCGCAATTTGAAGGAAAGAAAATTTATCAGAAAACGTATTTTTCGTTTCATAGTTCCAAAATAATAAGATAAGGCGTTCAAAAATTAAAGTAAAAAATCTAGAAATACGCCCGTGTGTGTGTGTGTGTGTGTGTGTGTGTGTGTGTGCGTGTTCGTGTGTTGTGCGTGCGCGCGCGCGTATGTGTGAGTGTGTATGAATGTGTGTGTGTGAGTATGTGTACTCGCGCGTGTGTGTGTATGTGTGTGCGTGTGTGTATGTGTGTGCGTGTGTGTGTGTGTGTGAGAGAGAGAGAGAGATCGCGCGTGGGCGTGCTTGTGTGTAGCATATGTATGAGTGTTTTTTATATAAAAACTACATTTTTGTGCTACAAATAAATTCTTTTTTTATCTCTTAACAGCTTTGAGTATAACACAAACATTATTCACTCTCTTTTTTAACAGGCTTCCATTTTATGTGCGAGACATACTTCAACTAACACATGATTTACTTGTAATAAATGGGACAATATATAGGCTATTTGTTTTAAAGTTCGGCGCTAAAGGAGAAAATATCGGATATTTTACAGTAAATTCTCGGAACACTTGGCCAATAGTTCAGTGATAAAGGTTGTAAGAAGTGGAGAAATAGTGTATTCGAGTGCATTATAGGGAAGTATAGCTTTGGTTCCTTGTACGTCACCCATTAGTGCGGAGACAAAGTGTAAAGTGAAGGTAACGACTCTCAGAGACCTACTTTAAAAGCAACTGTAACGTACAAGTTATAGTTGTAGAGGAACAATATAAGCATTGGAGGATAGTATAACTTGCTCTACTTTCCCACGGTTCTGTTCCATAGGTTACTAGACTTTATACGCATAAAGCTATGCGCTTTGTAATGTTAAATACAATTACTAAAACCAAGTATTTTACGATATAATGTTTTACTAAAATATTTTACAGTTTTCCAAATATACCAGCCTTACGTCCTACTTTCCAAATGTTTCTATTAGTTCACACTCGCCCTACTTATATGTTTATATATCTTGTTCAAATTTGCAATCGTTAATAAAATACGTTTTATTCATCCACTCAAGTTCAAATACGCTGAACGTTTTTAAACTTGTGAATGGCAGTTGATGTTGATATACATTTTTCGAATAATTGCTTGTTAACTAAATTTAATTAATTATTTTAGTTTTATACGGGAGAAAATCTTTTCAAAAAAAGGAGCCAGTGAAGCAATATAATTATTTCTTCCCATTTGACTTAAAATAAATGATAACATACGATTTCATAAAAGAGCTGATTTCATATTATAAGGTATGTGGTAGAACCACTATTTTGATATAGCCTATAGGTTGTATTTTTTTAATTTAAGCTTAGGCCTATAGTTTTTGTAATTATTTAATAAAAAATAACTTCAGTAAAATATTTCTTTGTTGGCCCAAGTAGGCGTTGACTTTTTGTTTATATTACTTGTTTTAATTAAATAAAAAATATAAGTTTCATAACATTACGTTTATAGAAAATTCCTACTATTTTCATTTCCAACGAAAAATAAAAGCTTTTTAATGAAAACTTCACACAATTAAAGAACAACTAGTATTACTACTTGTATAAGGGAAATTAATCCATAATTACTAAATTTTTGTAGCAATAAAAGGGAGGTAATCAACTTTTACAATAAACTTGTCACATGGAGAAAGAATAAAGCTCCTCATGCGGAAGGTCAGTCAATGGGACGGCATCACTGAAGATACCAAAGTCACGACGCCAGGTTATGGGGAGGTTATGTTTTAGAGTAGACACAGAGTCTTGCTGGATAAACTATTCCCCAACGGACGACAATAAATGCAGACACTTACTGTGTTAGCTACTATGTAACTGCGACGTAGGCCTACGCTACAGAACTACGTGACTTTCTGACGGCTGGGTTTTTACAAGACAATAAAACACTCATTTGTTCTCATCCATCATAGATGTAGTTGCAAGTAATTCGTTTAGTAATACGAAAAACTCTTATTTAATATAAAAATGTAGAATATGCTTTAAGATTATCAAACTTCCTTTCTATGCTAGATAAAATCACTTCTAAAGGTGGGATGTGTGATATTAACAACCTTGATCATTTAGTGTGTGTCCTAAAGTAGCAAACATACCCTCAATGCTCGTTACCTAAAGCGATTCCTCTTTCCTAAATCTTTGTCGTTCATACTAGAGTAAACTTTCCTAATATCTTTGACATTGAAATGAGGCTGAAGGTCACAGTCGACGACTATGTAACTGTTTCTTGCTGACAGCACTTCCTAAAGATGTGTATCTAGCTTGAATTAAAACGTCCGAAGTGAAACAAACTTTCAAGTTGCAACTTTTATAATAATGAACCGCTCATCTTTGCGCAGTTCAGTTACCTTATTTTCTAACAAAGACATTGGAAGAAAGTAAACTTCTAATTGGTTCCAGAGACATGAGTTATTTTACGTAATAAAACATAATTTATTAAAGCTATTTTTAAATGAATTTTATATAGAGGTAACTTTACTTTTGTAACGCAATACAAGATGTAACATTTTTAATTTAAATTTAAATTTCAAACACTCAAGCAAAGATTTTAAAACGTGTCATTTTGTGTGGTTTTAACATTTTGTGTTAACTTCCTATTCCAGAAAATACTAAAATAAAACTGAATTGCGAAAATATTTCGCTAGCATTTGCAAAAAAAATTAACCAAAATAAAACGCTTTTAAATAATTTTAAAAATTAATCTTTCCCAATGCTACGTTACCAACTGCAATAACAAAGTTCAACGAACAGCTGATTCTAATCAAGTAGATAGTAAGTTTACTGTTTATTACCTACACCTAGACCTGCCTCAAAAACAACAAATATAGGCCTAAACAAAAATGTTTTAAATCTGTTCTTTCTTTGTTCAACAAAAAAAAATTTTATTTTAGTTTCTTTTAATAAATAATTACAAATATTGTAAATAAAGTAATAGGCTATAACCTATACGATAAAACATATGTACTACCACATAACTTGGGCTTAACATAAAATCAGCTGTTTCATGTTATCGCCTATTTTAAGCCAAATGGGACGAAATAAATGTATTGCATATGTTGCCCCTTTTGTGAAAGGTGTTTCTCTCAAATAAAACTAATATTAATTTATTATATTTAATTTAATATTTGAAAACACTGTTTAACACCAATTGTCATCCACCTCAAGTTTAAGAAAATATATTTGAACTTGAGGGGATGAATATAGTCTAAGAATTTTATTAACGACTGAAAATTTTAACAAGATATAAAATATAGAAATCTTGTTGCCGAAAGAAATAAAGAACACACAAAGCGCACTGTACACTACTATTGAATCCACCTTCTCAAATCACCTCATGGACACTAAACACTCTTGCAAAAGTATGGAAAATAACATGAGCATCCTCCACACATGCAACAAAGGCCATAAATTAAACACATTAGAACAGTATGAAATATATAGACATAGCAACACACATAAAAATGACATCCTAAATGAACGAAAACGGCACAGATCACACAAACTCTTCGATCACATCACTTCTAACTTCCAAAATAATGGTACCGAGGAAGCACAACTGCAGCATTCCTAGCGGCTGAAGAAGTCGTAAGACGAAAACGTTTCCTCCAAGTGTAAGTTAATAATTTAACTACTTTTAGTTAACAAAAAGTCTGGTCGCAAGTAATAGAAAAAGTGTAATAAGATATAAAAGGAGAGTGTGAACTAATGGTAGGAAGTGAACCACCTTTAAGCCATGTACAAAAACATCAATACTTTTTATTAATCACCTAAACAATAGTTTATGTCTTAAACTATTGTTTAAGTGATTAATAAGATTCACCGAACGTAATGGACTATAAAATTCAAGAATACTTTTTAGCTGGTAAATATGCAATTTGATCATCGCCAACATACAGTTTACATATAAGTTATTAGCCTTTAGTGTCTATATAGCTAAAGGTTGTGTAAATTAAGTTTAATGAGATTTATACATTTCTAAATGTTTATGACGCTTTTAAGAGTTTCCGAAAGTTTCTACTTTGTATGTTTCTAACACGCCCTTAAGGTAAATATGTTCTAAAACGTGCTTGCATTGTCTATTATAAGTTTTAGTAAATTTTGAAAAAAGACTGAATCGTTTGGATTATTTTAAAACATAAGAAACTGTGAAATAAATACTTGTTTGCTATTTTTTTAAAGTACTATCTTTTCATAGTCTCAACAATTATTAATTTATTTTTAACCAGACCGACTGCGTCCTAGTCATAGTACCCCATTTCCAAGTGGCTTAACTAACTCATGTGCATTGCCACCATTTGCTCTGCCAAGTCATTTCCCTTCTCCAGCCCATGAAGCTTGGGAAACTTGAGTGGTCATGATTCTTGTCATCATGGACCTGTACTGCCTCGACAACATGGGACAAACTACATAGATGCGGCCCCTTTGTTGTGTCAAGTCGAGGTTATTCCTGATTGGTCAATTCAGATCGCTAGGTGGAGGGCAGCAACAGATATTCTTGTACCAGACTACCGTGTATCTCTACCACCTGACTGGTGGATCTCCCATCTCCCACGACGCCTACTCTTACGAGTGTCCTTTGTCCTGTCCCCGCTCCTACTGTCCGAGGCTGTCAGCAACACAAGTAGAATAGCTTCAAATTATCATTAGTTATGTTAGTTTCCCATTTCTTTGCAGGTTGTTTTTATCCTTAATTGAACCACTCCTCGTGTTGTTATCACTAAGTGTTAGTCCTTAGTTAGGGTTAAGTTAGGTTTAAGTAGTCTATGTAGCCTACAGCATTCAGGAGGCTTTACAAGGTAACCTCAACAGCTGTAAAAAGGATTTTAAGAATGGAAGTAAGAAAAAGGTTTGTGTGATAATAGTTCCAGTAAAGGATAGCCAATTCCCGTTCTCATCTAACCGATTTTATCAACAAAACAATTATACCAAACGATCCAGAAAGTCATCTGGAATACGAAACAAACAATTATAAAAACTACCGCTTACGTCCCAAAAATTGAAAATTTTTGGAAAATAGCAATCCCTCCCCTTTCACGACAAACATAAAACGCTACTAATTCAACTTTTTGGCTTCATTTTTTTGTCGTAGTAACTCCCAAAATGCCTTTAAATGTAATTAAACTTGCTGGTGATTACCAAAAAATTACAAATTTTGAAATAAACTTTAACTTCACTCTGCTTTGCGCGGTTAGTTCTATAGTTTATAGGTAAAGTTAAAAATAAAAGGTTTGTACGCCTAAATGTTCAATGCAATATTTTCTGTTTCGTGCCTGGAATAATGTCTGTAAGTGTTTGTTTAGACCTTTTTAGTGATTATGAGACTTGTTATCGCAAAAAAATAAGATGTGTGTGCGAGTTTATTAATTCTATAAGGAAGTGTGCTCCGGGTTACACGTGGTACAGTGGGAGTGATAGTACTTTCTTAAAAGAGTTTTTTTCAAAATTTCTAATTTTTAGGAGCAACTTCAAATTTAATTATATATCGAGATTTTTTGCGAATTGCTATGTCAAAAAATAAACCCAAAACGTTTTAGTAGCGTTTTAGGTGTGCCGTTTAGGGGGGGGGGGTTTCTATTTTCCAAACTTTTTAATTTTTGGGGCGTGAGTGGAAGTTTTTATGACTTTTCCTGTTCCTGATGACTGAATCGCTCGGTATATTTTGGTTATTGATAAAACCGATTACATGGGAACGGAAAATTAATTCCGCTTATTTAAACAGCGCTAACTGTTTAGGAAATAGTATTGTTTACAGATTAGGATATTGCAATAGCCTATAACACATAGGAAACATCTCATTAAAGCCACATTTTGCCTAATTATGTACAATAACTTCGCTAAATGGCAACAAAATGCATTAAAGTGTTACAACAATTAGTTGACAATTTCATTATGAAACGATTTATGTTATTAAAATCAATATAGGCCTAAAACCATGACGAGAAAAAGAGTTTTATTAAAAATAAAACCCTTAGAACGAATTTTTTTGCTTTAGAAATAAAAACGAGATTTAAAAAACATAATAAACATTAGTATTATTAATATTCTTATTATTAGGTTAATATTATTTCGTAATATTGTTAATTTTATTAATACTTTTACTATTAAAAACGTTAAATTTATTAATAATATTTAATAATTAAAGACATTTTTGTAGTTTATTATACTCTAATTAAGAAGAAAAAATCAAATAAAAATATTTACTGTTATGAGAATAGTCTAATGAAATACAGTTTGTGGAAATGTAAGCAAATCCGTGCAACCAATCCTACATGCATCTTTAATATTAATTTACATAGAGATTTATTTCGCCTAATGGCTCTTGCGTGTAATTATTTAAAGCATGGAATTATTTCCGCTGCATGGAAAATGTTTGTTAGCAATTAATGCTTTTTATTGTTTTATTTCCTCTCACATTTAGGTCCGTACTCAAGTAATTTATGGTAATACAAATGTATAAATTTGCATCCTATGTCTTGGAGAATATTGATTTATATAGATCTGTATAACGAGCTAACTGGGGCTGAGGGATCCCCATTTAAAAAAAAGTCTTTTATAAGGCAAATCAATATCTAATTTTACATAAAAATAACTTCGAAAACAATTCATAATTTTAAGGTATATTAATATTCGTAAACGCATATTTAGGGCGTTTGTATGTCACGATGTAACATTAGTATTTAAAATATTATTTATATCTATATAAAATTAATAATTTAACAAATAGACGAAACAGTTTAAATTTTAATGGGCTTATAATGAAATATTTAATATTTGTAAAGTAGTTACTATATACTTAATATGTATTAGGGGCCTATTATAAAAAAACTATAAACTCAAGACAAAAGATAAGGGCAAAACTTTAAGGTGGGCATGAAGCAGTATACAATAAACATAGGCTACGGGTACAGTAAACATATTTTATGTGGTAAATGCATTTTGCGAGGAAATACTGAGGCGTTTCATTATTCATCCATTCCGAGTAGGGTTTATATTTTAGGTAAAATTGTAAATGGAATTTGTATAATTTTGATGCATATAGATAGACGTTTGATCTATATAATAGACCCTACAACTGATTGCTTGGACGAAACTACCTTTCTTATAAAGGGATGGCACTTAACAATATAATGGAATATAAAATGCAGGAAACCATAGCACATTGGGCGAACAAATCTTCCAACTAACCAAAATCGTAGGCCTACCAGAAGAATACCATTATTTCCGGTGACTAAGTTAATATTACGTTTATAAAGAACCGCAAGCGTATCTAATCTTAGAAATACGGAAATGGAATTCATCAAACTTTGTTTAAGTTTAAAGTTTTATATGAATCTTAAGGTTTTAATTAAAAGTTAGATTAGTTTTGAAGACTAATCCATTGTAAGGATGTAGAATAAGAAACTAGCAGAGGTAAAATCCTTATACAAATAAATATTAACGGGTGTAAGTAAAGTTTCGCAGAATATCCCAGTTTAGTTGTGAAGCCGGTAATATTTAGCCCAAGCCGCGTATTTCCTTCGTCGAAGTTATAGCTATAGAGCTTCCAAAATATTACAACAGATTCTGCTTTTATTGATATGACGTAAAAATACTTCGTCTTATGTATTTTGGTAGTTATTTCCCGTTCCGTTATCGATTCTAGCAAAAAAAGATCAGTAATACGGAAAAACTTCCGCTCTCGACCCAAAAATACAGATTTTGAAAAAGAGCAATTCTTCCCCCTTCACGCCACACGTAAAACGTTACCAATTCCACCTTTATTTTTTTTGACAAAAGGCTCACAAAATGCCTCGAAATGTAATTAAACTTGCTGTTGACTCCCAAATAGTTACAGATTTCGAATAAAACTTTATCGAAGCTCAATTTGCACCACGTTCCACCCGGTACACAAACTTTATAGAATTATAAAACTCTCGCACACATTTTATTCTTTTGCTATAGTAAGTCGCAAAATTACGACGAAATAAAATCTTACACACTATTGTACTACAGAAAATATTGCATTGATCATTTGCACATCCTTTATTTCTAAATCTGGCCTAAGAACAATAGAACTTACTGTCCAAAGTATTGTAAAATTGAAGTGTTAAAATTTGGAATTTTTTGCCTATCAACACCAAGTTCAATTACATTTGGAGGCATTTTGTGAGTTTCTACTTCAAAAAATGAACCCAAACTTTGAATTAGTAACGTTTTATGTGTTATTTTTCAAAATTTTCAACTCTTGGGACGTGAGCTGAAGTTTTTATAATGTTTTGTTGCATATTCCTGATGACTTTCTGCATCGCTCAGTATAATTGTTTTGCTCAAATCGATTAGCCTACGTGGGAATAACTAGGCTACCTATAGCCCTGTTTCAAGTTGGAAAAGTAACGTTAAAAGTTTTACTGGAATATAGGCCTACATAAAGATAAGTTTCTAACTTAGGTTGCATTTTCATTAGTAGCCTACTTTTCTATTACCGGAAGAAAGGTTTTTTCCATTTTTAAAACAAAAATAAGCTACAAATATTAAGCCTATTAGCCTACATTATAGGCTATTTATTTCAAATGTGATGTAAAATCTGTTTATTGTGATAGCCTTTAACATCAATTTGTAGAAATAACCTAATTACAAAAGCAAGATATAACATATTTTAAATAAAACTAATAGTAGCCTACGGGAATGTATTATTGACAATGTCATACATAAGCCCAAAGCCTACTTATGTTTTAGGTAAATCGAAATATTAATCGTTATACTAACACAACTTTATTTATTTCATATATTTTACTTCTTTTTCTTATTTAACTAATTAAAATAAGAGAAAACCTTCATTTACTGGTTTTTATTGCATGACTGTGCGACTATATAAATTTGTATATACAGTACATTTAAACTGGAGTTTTGGAAATCCTAAATTCTCCGGCCATAATGAGTACGTCACTATTATTTTATTTTTTGAAACTACTGTGGAAGTCAAAATTATTTTTAAAAGTTTTTGTTATAAATAATACTATTTACTTCATACGAGCATGTGTCAAAGTTGACACAAATTGAGGAATTAAGTGCCCTAAATATTTTTAAACTTATAATTATATATAAAAGAATGGTCACAGTTTATTATTGTCAAGAGAAAGATTAATTGTTAGAATAGCCTACGCAGTAGGCCTACCAATTTTTGAGACTACTGACGAAGTCAAAATTGTTTAAAAAAGTTGCTTTATAAATAAATATTTTTTTTCTTTAAAGAACTATGTGTAAATATTTAACTCATATTTATTAAATAAGTAACTGAAATGTATTACAATGTAGCTTATTACACCAATTTACGGGAATGGTGGCAATGACAAATTGCCAAGTTTTAAACGTTCGTTTATTAAATGCAGACATAGATAAATTGTTGAAACGAATAAAGTTAACCCTGGATGACTGTCAAGACAATTAATTTAAAAAATATATATCGCCTTACCTTGAACATAAGTAGTTTATTTGGTTTGAATGTATTTCACAATATCCAATCACTTCACCGCACTAAAACAGTCCCGCACAGAAAATGTTTATAACAAATGCACTACACAACGTGCAACAGAGCTAGCCTTGGTTAGCAAGGAATTGCACAGCCTTCTTGATTAAGCAAACATAGGTTTCCTAGAAATAGAGACTCCACTAACTAACCTGCAAATGAGAGTCCCTTCTTTTCTTTCTGTTTGTTTTGTCGTTGGCCAGCGACATCTGTAATAATAAAGATAAACTTTTTTAACATCTGCGTTTGAAGAAAATGTATGTTTTTTTTTGTTTGAAAGGAAATTGTCCCACAAGTGTCGGAGAGTAAGTGTGTTGTTAGTTGGATAATACTTGAGAAAATGTTATTTTTTGTCTTGACAAATAGTTTTATTTGACAATATTCAATTCACATATTTAACCTTGATATTTCAACAACATTTATTCCCAATACATTATTTAAGAAAACTAATTATTAGAATTTAATTTAAATTACTGTATTAAAATTAATGTTATGGTAGCTATTGATATTAACCTAGTTGACTTAGATGCCATTAGAAATTTTATTTCGTAAACATGTAGGCATCTCTAAACGATGTTACGTTCCAGAAAAAATATAAATTTCAACAGATCACTTCAAACAAATAAATATGTTTACTACTTCTTCTTTATCTCTGTAAAGAACCCTAAAAATATTGTAGGCTTACTATATTATAAAATAGTCTAGCTCCGTACTGTACTACCATATATCAAAACATTACAAAGTAAAACAAAAACGAAAGTTAGAATTACTTTAATTTATATCTCTAGTTTTAATTTTATTTTCATGTTTTACTTTATATAGACTAGTGTAACCGTTTAGTACTAATTTTGTACTAGTAGGTATTAGTGTTTAGTTATTTAGTTTTAGAGTACTATAGTCGACTATAGATAGAAAGTTTTATATATTTTCTGATAGGCAATAATAACCATATTTGTTTTTTAAGACAATAAATTAATAAATAAAATGTAAAAGTTGACAAAAGTAAATAAATAAAGTGTAAATTGATTATCTTTTTTTCAAGTACTAAATAGCCTACGTATTTAACTAGCATTTCTTTTTAAAAATTTTCCAACATACAATTTATAACCTCAATAATGGAAAAACGTCAAACAAATCGTCCATAAATCGTTCTAAATCGAATGACACAAAAACTACTCCTCACAATGACCATCGCATACCCCTTTTGCATTTCAGTAGGAATAATTTAGCAGAAAGAAATGGCTGACGTGAAGTGGAAAATTTTCCTTTTATTCGACCGTACGTCAGAATTGAAAGGTTTTAGAAAGAAGGTATTATCGAAGTCAGGTTTAGAGAATATATCCATGAATAAGAAATACCACTTCGGACTTGTGCTGTCAGTGCGTCATGTGGGATGTTGGCTCAACTGATTCGATTCTCAGAAGTAAGTAGAGATGCCTACGGAGAATCTATAATGGTTATGCAATTATATACGCTCCTATATTCAGATACATTTATCTGTCTTTCCTAATATTACAATATTATACTTTGATGACGCGTTTCGGAATGACTCTATTAATAAAACTTAGTACTTTTGAAGTTAGTAGACGACTACTTACATTTTAAAAATGGAACCATTCCGAAACGCGTCATCAAAGTAAAACATTGTAACGTTAGGAAAGGCAGAAAAATATAGCCTACTCGAATATAGCCTACATAAATATTAATAAGAGAAGAGAAGATGAATAGTCCCATATTAAGAATTATTTATTAACATACGTAGTAAATAAACAATAGCCCTTGCTACAAATATTTAAACCGCCTTGGCGTACATCTCGCTGACATATGTAGCATGATCGGTAGGTTCTAGGTAGGTAGAGTAAAATATGTTTGTAATCTTCTGATGATGCTAACTGTATGCGAAACGTTCATCGAGTGGTTTAAAAATTTGTAGCAAGGGTTATTATGGTTTATTTACTAGGCTATAATAACATTACTGCGCTCTGTATAGAATTTGAACATACGTAGGCCTAAGTAGTTTATTTAGATTAAAAAATACATTCAAAACACTGTTTAAACTATATGTAGTTTTTTATTTTATCAGTTTACTTTTGTTATTGGACAAAATAACCAAATAAGCTAGATGTCCTGTTTTAATCTGCTTAAGAAAAGTGTAATTTAGACTAATAGTTAATTAGTAAATCACTAATGAATATTTACTCGTGTTCATAAAGGTTTATATTGAATCAAAATTTAACCACACCACTACGAGTAGAATATTTTTAGGGATCTGCTATAGACATTGCTTTTAACCCTAAATATCAAAGAATCGGCTATATTGTGGAAATAATAGAAAATTGGTAACGTAGCGAGATAAATTATGAAGAATTATAGTAGGCTCTGTTTTCCTCACTCACGCACGCATGCACGCGCGCACACACACTTTAAATATATATGATAAATATTTTATTTAATATAATATTTATATAATATGCTAATAATTATTATGAAAATAATATATTAATATTATATTTATAATGAATATATATATACCTTTTACACTTTAATCTACTTAAACAAGAATCTTACTTGGTATATATGCGAGTTTACTTTCGAGGACTTTCATTACGTGTTCTCATTTTTGAGCATCAACTGAGAATATAGTATATAAGCCTACACACACACACACACACACACACACACACACACACACACACACACACACACACACACACACATATATATATATATATATATATATATATATATATATATATATATATATATATATATATATATATATATATTCATTAAAAGTATTCTTGTTTTTGATATATTTTTAATTTATTAACTATATTACAAGAAAACATATCACAATATTTAATATATTTAATATATATATATATATATATATATATATATATATATATATATATATATATATATATTAAATATATATATATATATATATATATATATATATATATATATATATATATTAGTTTTACAGCAAACGTTTAGGATTGTTTTTAATCATCCTTGTCTGTTATAGTTATTTTAATACATTTATTTTGAAGTTGTCTCAATAATGTCAGAAAACTAAGAGAGGTTTCCGTTTGTGAACGTCAAACTAAACTGACATTTTATATCTGGTAGGGTAACAAAGTCAACAGCAATTTAGTGTTAAACAATAAGGAATAGCGACAGAGCGTGGCTAAAGTCTCTGTAAGTTTGCTGGATAGTGTCATTGTTCTCCTTAGACTTGAATGTTGAAAGACAATAATATTTATTATATATATTCATGATATCTCTCCAACTTTGTACATCTCTGGCAAGTAATTAAACTTCTTTGTAAGATAACGAGAGACCCAATTAGTGAATGAATAGAATTTTTCAATTTAAAGTCTAAACATTCTACCTATATGCTAATTAAAAACTGTAATTAGATACACATTTAAATAGGCCTACATAAATCCAATATCTTTTTTTCCTATTGTTATTAAACCTGGATTTATTAGACCAATAATTAACTTTGCTTGCATCATCTTACCATAAACACTTGTCTGGACATTGCCAATTACATATATTAGAAATAACACAGCACAACACAACACTACACTAATAAAAATGGTTTGTTTCTCTTCATTCTTTCAACCATTGACTGGTTATCAAGAGGTTGAAGAGCCACTGCACTTGGATGAGGGTGAAGTCTCTTCTCTTGTTTTATGGCCATCTTTATTTCTTCTGCTATTGTCGCGATGTTCAGATATCTTTTTTTTTCACACACTAAGCAGGTTTAACTATATTTGTCTGTACCTTATTTTAGAACTACTGAAGCATTTCTACATTAGGTCATCATCATAATAGGCCGCCATATAGCAAAACTGGTTTCAAGATTACAATCAATTACAAATTGATTAACTTGTTTACCCTAGAAGTTTGAACTAGAAGGCCAGTCTACTTTGTAATTTATTGTATTCTACATTGTAATTTTGTAATAGGACCCTTTGATGATGATGGCATGGTCATCGAAATGTACATAACGGTTTTTTCTCAATTAACTGGTAATATTAGTTATTTTTGATTTGGTTGTAGTATTGGTGTTTTTGGCAATATTTTTATTGCAATATATTGTACTTCTGTGCCCTTGATATTGTATAGAAAATAAATTACGAGGAATTAAGGAGGAAAAAAAGGAGGAATTAAGTATCAAATACCGTAAGAACTATTGGCTCTTGGGTAGGGATTCAAATCTCTCATTTGATAATAAAATAAAAATCTTGAAACCAATTTGACTCTATGGCATCCAACTTTGGGGATGTGCACAGGAATTAATGTAAATTTTTTTCAGATATTCCAAAATAAGGTATTGAGAAATATGGTTAATGCTCCTGGGTGTGTTATTCACCGAGACCTGAACATTGCAACAGAAATAAGAAGAACAGAAGCCAAAACTGTTAAAGAGACTTCACATAAAGCATTTTTTTTGTCATACGTTACTGTGGTTTTTGCCAATATTTTATGATAATAATTTTTTTTTAACTTTGTATTCCATTACGTACGGTGAAACTTAATTCATCATTTTTACATTACTTTATGACTATCCGAACTTTAATTTAACAAATTTAATAAATTAAAGTTCGGATAGTCATAAACTAATGTTAACTTGATTAATGAAATAACTGGTTTTCGTTTTACTTAGTTTTTGTGTTCTTTATTATTTCTTATGATTTAATCTCTTAACTTGTGATTTGAATACGTTATAACTAGGTTGCTGTTGTTTGTATGTGGAGCTCTAGAGCCTTGACCCCTAGAGGGCGCATCTCCAGGTGACGGATATAACATACCTACCACGGACCAACACCCATAAACCTAACCCTTCTGAGGCTCTTACAACACTTCTCCATGGAAATTGCAATATTGAGGCTTAGTCTGGTAACTAGGCGAATAATATTGTAGTAATGTTAGTGGTTTATAGAAAGCATATTATTGTTTTCCTACAAGAAATCTAAACTAAGTAAAATTAGGATTTCTCCCTACAAAGTAACCAAAGCTCAAAAAGCATCACTTAGGCCTACCATGTAATATGAAAGACCTTGCTGCAAATAAAAGTTGACGTCGGCACGCGTCCCAAACTCACTTTCAATGTATTTTGCTGACACAGTTACATTTGTACAGTTGAGTAAAGTTTGCTTTTTTTCCATCATCTCAACTTCAAAAAAAATTTTAACACTTGTAATGGATGACACTTGATGTTAATACAGTGTTGTTCAAATAATAACTCATTATATTTAATTTACTAAAGGATTTAATGTCTTTAAGTAGGATTCGAACCGTGTGACTACGTGTTAAGCTGGATTTCAGAAAAGTAGTGATACAGTTCTAATCCGACCTAAAGACATCAACGTTTTTAAAACTTAGTAATTGAACTATTATTTGAATCAACTGTATTACATCAATTGTCATCCACTACAGGTTTTAAGAAATGTACTTGAACATCAGTATATGAATAAATAGTATTTAATAACGGTTAAAATGTGAATAAGATATATACATATATACATACACACGCACACACATTACACACAAATATATATATATATATATATATATATATATATATATATATTTGAGTGTGTGTGTGTGTGTGTGCGTGTGTGAGTGTATGTGTGTGTGTGTGTGTGTGTGTGTGTGTGTGTGTGTGGTGTCTGTGTGGTGTGTGTGTGTGTATGTGTGTGTGTGTGTGTGTGTGTGTGTGTGTGTGTGTGTGTGTGTGTGTGTGTGTGTGTGTGTGTGTGTGTGTGGTGTGTGTGGTGTGTGTGTGTGTGTATGTGTGTGTGTGTGTGTGTGTGTGTGGTGTGTGGTGTGTGGTGTGTGTGTGTGTGTGTGTTTGTGTGGTGTGTGTGTGTATGTGTGTGTGTGTGTGTGTGTGTGTGTGGGTGTGTGTGTGTGTGTGTGTGTGTGTGTGTGTGTGTGTGTGTGTGTGTGTGTGTGTGTGTGGTGTGTGTGTGTGTGTTTGTGTGCGTGTGGTGTGTGTGTGTGTGTGTGTATGTGTGTGTGTGTGTGTGGTGTGGTGTGTGTGTGTGTGTTTGTGTGTGTGCATGTGTGTGTGTCTGTGTGTGTGTGTGTGTGTGTGTGTGTGTGTGTGTGTGTGTGTGTGTGTGTGTGTGTGTGTGTGTGTGTGTGTGTGTGGTGTGTGTGTGGTGTTTGTGTGTGTATGTGTGTGTGGTGTGTGGGGGGGGTGTATGAGTGTGTGGTGTGTGTGTGTGTGTGTGTGGTGTGTGTGTGTGTGTGTGTGTGTGTGTGTGTGTGTGTGTGTGTGTGTGTGTGTGTGTATGAGTGTGTGTGTATGTATATTATACAAAAAAATAGTAGTATATCTTTCCAATCTGAATGAAGACGGTAGTTTATAGAGGGAAAAATGAGTGGTTTCTATAGGCCTATATTTATATATTTGATGTTGTCGCTAAGGAAATATATAATGCACCATAGGGTATTGTAATTTCCCATTAACTTAGCTTAACCTCTTGGAGCATTTAACAGTAAAATGTTTTGTAAATGTATTGTACGTGATAGCCCTATATAATTCCTTGGCGTATAAAAATTAAAAGAAAATTATATACTTCAACAGTTCTGAAATACCGACAAAAATCAAATATTTGTGTATAGACACAAATATATATGTCTTCAAAAACATATGTCTACAAAGATATAAGTTATATTAGACATGTAGGCCTAATGTGATGTTTTGATGTTGAAATATTCTTTGCATTCTATTGAATTTCTACTGTTTTCCTTGAATTATCACGTCTGAAAATCATTCTATTATGTTCGTAGGAAAGTAGAAGATATAAAAGGCCAATTATAGAAGACGAAAACCTGAGTAACAACCCCTCCCAAACCTGGACCAAGACGGCCATAAAAAGCAAATGGTACATACAGTGTTTCCCCCTCCAGTATTATGCTGACGCCATGGTTGTGACGCGGCCAGCGTGTTCCTACTCGATATTTTGTCTTCCATGGCTTATTAACCATTTATGTAAATATACTGTTTTCACGTAGTATTGGTGAGTTCATAATGCTGTTCGATAAATAAATTATTTTGAAAAGCACGTAAACATATTTTATAGTTTTTCAATTGTTAAAGTTTTGACATTAAAACTTGACTTTCAATAAAAATGTATTTATTAGTCAGTTTCTTAAAAAAATATTTCTTTAATATGTATTTTCCAATAAGAGTGCGAATCTGCACTTTTCTGTAACTTCTAAACATTTTTCAATTCCTTCTGTTAGTTCACACTTACCTTAGGCCTATATATAACAATATATATACTTATATTTATATTGTTCAAACTTACAATCGTTAATAATATACTTTTTATTAATCCTCTCAAGTTCAAATACATTTTATTGTACTTGTAGGGGATGACACTTGATATTAACATAGTTTTTTCAAATAGTAATTCATTAATTAAATTTAATTAGTTAATTTTAGTTTTGTATGGGAGAAAAGATTTTCACAAAAGGGGATAAGAAGTCAATATAGTTATTTCGTCCCGTTTTGCTTAAAATATTATTTCATAAAACAGCTGTTTTAATGTTATAGGATACGTACTGTCTTCAAGCGTAGATTATGTTTGTTTATTTAAATTAATTGTAATTATTTAATAAAAAGTAGCTCTGTGGTCTGAAGTAGGGATTGTCTTTAAAACATTTTTGTTTTTATTACATGTTTGTGGTATAAAAATACACATAATTAATCATAACACTAGAAGAAAGTGGCCAGATCCGGGCCCTCTATATCGTCATAAGTTCTATTACAACCAATTGTAAAATTTAGTTTAGACCTCTACCTTTTAACTCACAA
Source organism: Prosapia bicincta (assembly GCA_036971475.1). Lineage (NCBI taxonomy): Eukaryota > Metazoa > Arthropoda > Insecta > Hemiptera > Cercopidae > Prosapia > Prosapia bicincta. The sequence goes on from JBAIZL010000001.1 coordinate 35,298,028, forward strand.
GTTTTGTGTGTGTTCACAAGCTAACCTTCTAGTGTGTAGAAACTTTACTAATCCATTAGTGTTTAGAAAGACAGTGATTGTGTTTGGGTATACATTAGCGTGTATATTATAATTATCTAATACCTCTCTTCCGCTGTCATTGGGAGTCCATTTTGGGCCTGTATGATCTTCCCGCTTCCTCATTTGATGACATTACATTTGTTTTCCTCCTTCAGACCGGGTATCTTCGCTTTTGTGTACACACACTAAACACTCGTCTTCTTCAAAGTATACTTTGCAATAATAGCAGCTGAAACAAAAGAAAAATAAATGTATTTGAAACAAGTAAAACATCAAAAAAATTTAATTCAATTCCTTTTTTACGGTGGACAAAGAAAACTTTTATTTTAATTACATTTTATTAAATAATTACAATTATTATAAATATGTGTATAAACAAGGCAGAAGAACAATATGAAGTAATAAAATAAAAAACGAAATTAAAATTAAAAAGTAATTATTTAAATTTAATTAACGAATTAATATTTTTTAACTGTATTAACATCAAGTCTCATCCACTACAAGTTTTAATAAATGTATTTGAACTTGAACGGAAGAAAAAAAAATATTTTACTGACGATTGGAAATATGAAGGAAATATATAAATATAGGGCGTATCTATAGGGCGAACTATAGAAATAATTGAAATGCCTAATATAAAATCAATAATGTAAAACAATTATATGCAAGTGTTTTAAAATCATGCTGCTAAAACGGATAAAGTGTGGTATATGTTATTTCAAATGACTTTACTAATTATAAAGTCTCTGAACGAGTAGCAAGCGCCATGTGAGTCTCCGAGACGGACGAGAGAGCTCGTAATCTGGTGAATGTATCAGGCGACAGAACTCTTTATGCCTCATATAACTCGAGCACATCCGAAACCCTCGTTTACTGCCCTGATCTTAGATTCGTTTCGTTGTTTCAATCTTGATTAAAAGAAACATATTCACAAATTTGTAGTAGCTCAATTTTGCAAGTGCTTTGTCAAGAAACCTTGTCAGTTCAAAATTCGTATGTTTCTCAATTCCTTTTATTAGTTAACACTCTCCCTATTTATATTTATTGTTGTAAACAAGTAATATGAAAAACGTTTACGTAAATTCTTACCAAGCGTAACAAAGAAAAATTTTATTTTAGTTACGATAGAGACAATTTATGATATTGTGTGGTAACCATGGCAACAGTTTAAAGTTGTACAATGGAGGTTTCGCCGATAACCATAGGGAAATTCATACACTTTTTTGAGAAATATTTCTGGGAATTGGAAAGTTGACGTAGTGCCAAAATGCGCTACTCTTCGAACATCAAGATTCTCAGTTCGAATATGGCTGGACCCCATAAATTTTACAATTCAATTATTGGATGAATATTTGAAAAAACTGTATTAACAACAATTATCATCCACTATAGGCTTTTAAAAAATGTATTTGAACTTGATTGGATGAATAAAAACTTATTTTTATCAAGGATGGAAAATTGATACAAGATATTTATCAGGAGAGTGTGAGATAAGAAAAGGAATTTAAAGTCAAACAACACTTCACGCTATACGTAGACAAAAACGTCACTTCTCCGTCACTACTCCTTCCCATCTACAACTCACCCTCTTCAAAGATAATTAGCTGGACAATAACACACATATTTCAATGACCTATAAATAATAAAACTCTCCTACAAAGCTTAAAAATTGACCAACTTAACCGTGCTTGGAATTTGAAATGTGTCGATATTCAAATAAAATATAATTTCAATCATTCAAGTTTGGTCGAACTGCTAATGAAAATTGAGTGATTGACGCACGCCAAGCTGTCAAGGGCAGGATTACTTCGGCGCGGCTATAAAACAACGGAAAGGTTATTTCGCACTCTGCATTGCATTTTTAGTGACTTTTTAGTTTTCACAGTAAAATTTCGCTTTGTTTAATCCTCCTTGTCACATACAAAATGTTCTGCACGAGGCCGTGTATAATATTTTGCAACCTTCCGTAAGAATAGAAGTGATCAGCTGCTCACAAAATAAACACTATATGCAGATAGAATATTTTGTATAACTTCAAATTTGGTTATACTTGCAGAAAGCTGTTTCTACATTATTCTACACTTAATTCCATTGCCGCAGTAGTTTAATATATTTTATTACTAATTCAGTATTCTATGAGTAACAATCGTAGAGGCGTTATCTGTTGAAGTAGAAAGACTTTAGCGACGTCAACAAAAACGTATTCGATGGACATAATCATACAACTCCGTATAATTTCCATCAGGTTACGCTATGATTCACCTCAAAGTGAAATAAATGTAAACATATGATTTCATACAACAGCTGATTTTATATTTTAGGTTGTGTTGTAAAACAATTGTTTCAACACGTAGGTTATGTTACGTCATTTATTCAACATTGTTAAGAAACAAGTAATAAAAAAAGAAATTAAAATGAGCTCTTACTCAGGTTGACAAAGTAAAATGTTATTTTAATTACTTTTAATTTTATAGTTTTAATTAATATAAATATGTATATACATATGACAGAATAACAATATTAAGTTGCAAAATACAAAATATACAGCGAATTTCCTTGCAGTTGTTTAGTTTTCTCTCTATACAGTAGGCCTATATGGTTTTGGATTATTATTTTTGTTGTTACTACTTATTTTTGTTTAATTTCTAATTCCTGAAGTTGATGGTGTTCCATAATTTCTCATTCTAATAATCTTTTATTACTTATTATTGGAAGGAACCTTTCTCTTATAAATTCATAAACATCTTTAAATAATAAATTTCTGTCAATGAGATACTTAGCTCAGGGTCTAAGTGCTCCAAAGGGTATTTCAAACATGTAATTATTCCGTTAGAATCCGACCAGGACATTATGTTTTTAAACTTAACTAATGTATTAATGTTTTAAATTTAAAAATTTTTTTATAGATTAAAAAAACCACTATAGATTAAAAAATAAGTATTTGAATTGTATGAATAAAGACGTATTTTATTAACGATTGAAGGTTACAACATATAGGTACAACATATATATATATATATATATATATATATATATATATATATATATATATATATATAAGTGCAGTCTGGCTAAATAAAAAGAATTCAGAAAGGCTATTATTAAATAGTTTTATTCAGTTAATGAAAAAAATTATTTATTTCAATTTTGATAAGTCTCAGTACAATTAATTCAATTTAACTATAAAATTTAGTTATGAATTTTATTCCAATAATTGAAAACATTCTTAGACGCGTCTGATAACAGATGATTACGTAATTTTTAATTTCGTAAATTAAATGTTTTTCTCAATTCGAAAGTTCTGTAGACATGGTTATATTAGTTTTCACTTCTGCCTGCATCCCCCCGAATGCCAAAACATTTTTTTTTTAACAATGGTGGGGGAAAAATTGCTATTAAATAATAAATATTTATGTTTAAATATGTCTCAAGTCTATGTAATATGCTTGGTTAAAATTAGAATTTCTTATACATGACAAAATTCTTGAGTTACTCATTTAGTTTTTATTTCATTCCAATAAAACTTATAGTTAATTATGCTACCATAACACGCATAGTTGTTTAGGCCTATGTCTTTTCAATTCTATAATACCAACATACTTTTTTAACTTAGAAAAAAATTAAAATTACATTTTTCAAAATTCAAATGTTGTTAACCCCACTTATATGAAAGAAATTAATTTGTTAACTTTAATCCAAGAATTCTACCACATAAACGTCTATTAGATATTTTCTTTACAAGTTAAGTAAGCTTTGTACTTACATTGGATGTACAATACTTAGACCTAAATATTTCTAGATAATCAAACAAAATTAAAAGAACTTTTTGCAAAATATTTTAATGAGTTGCATTCACAGCCTATTTTCTGAATTTATTACGTTATTGTTAGAATAACTTTACCACGTATGTGAAACTGTAGGATATATATATATATATATATATATATATATATATATATATATATATATATATATATGGTATAATAAATGTGAACTCGATAATCTAAACCTCAAAACGAAATTGAAACACTATAATTTATTTCCTATCCCTATAAAGGTTATCTCCTTTTAATCCTACCACTAATGGATTTAAAAACAGTACAATATTTTTTTTATATTTCTACTTAGATTAACACAAAAAATATTTTAGTGTCTTTTTTTATAATTACAATTATTATAAATATGTCTAAACATATACAACAGAACAACTATATTAAGTGGCAAGATAGAAAGCGAATATCCTTGCAATTTTCCATTTTCCTTTCTACGTATGGTGTTGGGCTGTTATTTTTGTTTCATACTATTTACAGGGTATACGCTTTTTTGTCGCTTGGATTGTGTTGTAGTTTCTTTTCCGTTTCCTTTAGCATTGTCCGTTTGTGGAGCTTCGATACTGTTAATCGAGTTTGTTTGTTTATTTTATTCCATTCATTCATTTTTAATCCTTGAGCATTATTTATGATATTGTGTGGTAACCATGGCAACAGTTTAAGGTTGTGCAATGGAGGTTTCAACGACAATAGATTGGAGCAAAAGAAAAGTCCATATACATCTTTGAGAAGTAGATTTCCAGTTATGGGAAAGTTGGATAAGTGCAAAAACCGCTAGACTTTGAACATGAAGATATTCGGTTCGAATCCAACCTAATCTGATCTAATTTTTATAATTTTATTAATAATTAAATATCGAAAATCTCTATTAACATCAATTGTCATCTACTATAGGGATAAAAAGAAATATTTGAACTTTATTGGACGAACAAAAGCGTATTTTATTAAGGTTTTGAAAGGTTGCTAAAGATATACTATATATCAGGAGAGTGTGAGCTAATAGAAGGCATTTAACAGTTGCAAATTCTAACTAGTTTTGTTTTGTAATTACATGCATATTATTGTTTTTTTTAAACAAATTGTGTTGTAAAAATATCTTCTCTTCTTAAAACTTTCAGGACATCTTTATGTTAGTTTAAAAGTGTTTGCATTTTGTTCGATGTATCAAGAAAACAAATTTTGTTTTAAACACTGTGTTCACGCTAATAATGGGCATTATATATGAAGAATATAATATAAATAATTACAAGTTTAAAGGTGACTGAGAGCGTATTCTAATAAAACTAACCTAGAAGGTAGGTTAACAGGTTTATGGTGTATTCAGCATTATAATTCTAACGTAAAGTCCCTGAAGATAAGCTCATGGTACTTTCTTTTCTACTTTGCTGTAAACAACAGTGAGTATAATAAGAAACACTTCTAAAACTCTACACAAAAAATAATTGCAACACCTCAAAAAAATGAATTTAAAATGAAATGAAGCTTATTGTTGGTAAAATGTCTCTACAATACAAGCAAGATATACATTATACATTCACATTCTCTTTTGTAAAGGAATTTCAGAGAGTTGCAACTGTGGCTGGAAAACGGGCGGAATATAATTAGCATTTCTACCCTTTGCAAAATATGAGCAAATTATGCGGCCAGCAACAAAATAGGGGCCCAGAGGCGGGCTGTTTATCAAACAAACACGACAGGAAATGTTGTCCAAGTTCCTTCTAGGCTTATATATTCTTTCTACGTTTTTATATTTACTAAATTATAATTATTAAATTGTTAATTAACGTCTTGTTTTTAACGCTCTTGTTGCCAGAAGACAGCGTCATTTTGCTTATTTCTTCTACTTTGTTTTAAATAAATTATCTATATACACATATATATCAATCTGTAACTTAATCAATCTATAACTTATAAATCATTCTATAACTAACGTTTTTACCCAGCGTTGCAAACACTGGTCTCCATTCGCGTTTAACAATTTCTGTATACACAACTTGCCGGACGCTTCTAATAACTTTCTCATAATTTCTAGCCACTTCACTTCTAGAAGATTCTGACATTTACGAGCCGATGCCGCATAATGTTTTGTTAGCTCAAACGTAAAAGTACTTCTATACTTGTCAACCCGTATCACGCAGTGGGTTTACTCGTTATATTATCATACGATTGTTTTTTATACAGTACAGTATCCTGAATACGCAATTAAAATATGACCAAGAGGCTACTAACATTTGATTTGAAGTAATCAAAATCAAGTAGGCCATATTGTTAACAAAAATTATTTTTAAAGTCAATTTCTACTTAGGCCAACAAAGAAATTATTTATTTTAGATACTTTTTAATACATACTTACAATATAAATACAGTAACATAACCTATGCGTTAAAGCAGCTGTTCTACCACATAACGTATTACAAAAAATCAGGTGTTTTATGAAATTATATGTTATCACTTATTATAAGACAAATGGTCGGAATAACTTAATTGCATACCTTAACTCTTTGTGAAAAGTTTTTCTCACTTATAAAACTAAAATTAATTAATTAAATTTAATTAACGAAACTGTATTAACATCACGTGTCATATACTACAAGTTTTAAAAAAAGTTTATTTGAATTTGAATGGATGAATATAAAGTATTTTATTAACAATTGAATATTTGCACAAGATATATATCAGGAGAGTGTAAACTGACAGTAGGAACTTATTATTTTGAAGTATTATAACTCTAAAAGACAATTTTTCTGTATTTTTGTCTAAAGGTTTTTTTTAATATTAAAATATAGACTACTGGGTTCCCTTTCCGAGTTTGAAAGAAGTAAAAGAATGTAAATATATGCTTTCAAACTAAATTCCGAAGCAAATATTTATTCCTACTTGTATTTATTCTAGACATTTAAACCAAGCAGTTAAGTACATTTGCTGCAAAGTTATGTACGTTGCAAACTTTGTCGCCAACTAAGTCATCAGCTCGCCGCATAAAGTTTGACTACATTACTAAAATAACAGCTATACAATATATTTGCTAATATAGACAAACTTTATACGATTGTTGAGGTTCCGCAAATGTAACAACAGGTGGTAAACGTAATGGAGTTTGAATCTGAACAGTGCGCTGCGATCGTTGTGGAATTGTAGTTTCATACAAGGCAACAAACATATTGGCTTCTATTATCACTACAATTATACTGATAACTTCTAAGCATTGATTTGCTTTTTCAATTCCTTCTATTAGTTCAAACCCTCCTTATATATATATATATATATATATATATATATATATATATATATGTATGTATATTGTTTAAATTTTAATCATTAGTAAAATACTTTTTGTTCACCCACTCAAGGTCAGGAGTGAAAATTGATAGTGATTAATATTAATAATAAATAATTAAATTTATTGAATTAATATTTGTTTTGTATGGGAGGAAAACGTTCCACAAAAGGGGCAGGGAATACAATACAGTTTACTCCGATAAATTTTACTAAAAATTAAGTGATAACGTATGATTTTATAAAACAGCTTATTTTATGTTATAGACTATGTGGTAGAAAAGTTATTTTAAAGCATAGGTTATGGTATTTTATTTTTACTAATTATAATTGTTTAATAAGAAACTAAAATAAAATATTTATATCGTTATACCAATTGTGTTGTATATATATATATATATATATATATATATATATATATATATATATATATATATATATTAAAACAACACAGGTTATTCAAATACAAGAATATTTATTATTTTATATCCAAAGCTTTTCGTTGGTAAACAGTACCAACATCATCAGGAATGAAAATTAATTACCAACGAAAAGCTTTGGATATAAAATAATAAATATTCTTGTATTTGAATAACCTGTGTTGTTTTAAATTATTAAACAAGAAAACGTATTTTATATATATATATATATATATATATATATATATATATATATATATATTTGTTTTATTAATTTTTTTTTAATAACATTCTTATGATGAAAAATACTGAAAGCTTTATAAAACTGGCAACCGAGAGACACTTTGAAACAGTTGATATAAAAGTAAACATGCTTTTTGCAAGTATCTACGATGCAAATTGGAATTGAAATAGTAATAACGTCATTTTAAACAAGACTCGGTTACAAAACTTTAAATATCATTCATCGAATCTGTCGTACGTCAAAATGTAAAGAGAATTACCTTATTCTGTCTTAACAATAATATTCATATGTACAATACGTTTTTGTTTTTTGATATTTTTCTAAATATATATCTATCTATAATTAACAAAACAAATTTATTTTATAAAATTATTTTAATTAATATGTTTTAAATCATCTCAAAACATTAACATTAAAATAAAATTTATTGTCTTGATACAATTCATTTTAAATTTGAAGAATATTAGTACTAGTAGGTAATACAAGGGAGAGAATAATGAAAGTATTTATCTATTTACAGTTGGACGTCACAGTTACATCTAAACTCAAAGTTGCTCCATGATTTTCAAAATACTAACCATTAGCATACTATCAAAACTATTTTGAATATTCAACTCAAAACGCTTGTACATGTTACCCTTCCTATTGTAACACATACTTTTTGCATTATTGTACATGCATTATTAGTGAAACTCGAGACTCCCTGACGGGTGTCTAGCGTCATGGTTGAACCACACCCGTGCTACCAGTATGCTTGTTGCTCGTATTGCTATAAGTCCTGGACTGGGGACAGGCCAGTTCTCAGGATGAGACAAGCTACAACCAGACACGGTGGATCGACCAGAACTACTCGGTACTAGTAGAACCACCCTAAAGGCCCAGATTTCCATACCTCAATACCTCCTATGATACGTTTAGTCAAGGTGGTGCAATGGGAGCTTTACTCACTCCCAAGTGTCCTTACCTATGGGCCGGACCCTCAGACACGGAGCTTGGTCCAAGACAGGTATAACACCTCGTTGGACCTTGAGAGCAATCACAGAGGACAGAACTATATATGTATCTTACGACTTAAAAGGAGTCGGTTGCTGTGGAACATTTAGATTCTCAACCGACTCCACACAAGGAATTGGGAG